>VDFB02029854.1:0-10523 GCA_007258455.2 Sequoia sempervirens | reverse complement strand
CATCTAATCCACCTACTTTTGAGTTTCCCATTATTTCCTAGCAAGATACTGATAACCTTAAAAATATTCCTTCTTCATTACTTCCCAAGTTCTATGGCCTAGTTACGGAGGACCTAGAAACTTTCTTGTTTGAATTTGATATCCTCTATCGCAGCTATGATTACACTTCAGATGCTCACAGGATGAAGTTGTTTCCTTCCACTTTGAAGGAAGGAGCCCTTAGATGGTTCATTAGTTTGGGAAGGGGTGTTGTTGATAGTTGGGCAGCTATGCAAACAAAATTTCTTGAGAAATACAAGGAATATTGTAAGAGTGGTAGTAAGGGAGATGATATATTCAGAATCCAACAAAAAGAGGATGAAAGCCTGGAGGACTATATCTCAAGATTCTTGTTTTCTCTGAAAAAGAATTCAGACCATACTCTTAATGAAGAATCTTAGAAATTACTTTTTCTAAGGGGAATTAATGATACCTGTATAGATGCCCTAGACCTAATGGGAGGAGGAGATATCACCCAAGCATCTTGGGATGATATCAAGAAGATGTCTCAATTACTCCTGAGAAAATGTGCAGAAGGGTAGAGGTCATCAAACTGTAGTGGGAAAGTCTTCTTCCAATGGAGTCTCACGGATGGAGATCACAAATTTGCTGTCTGATTTCAAGCAAGACATCATAAACAATATGGCTACATAGTTGGATACCATGCAAGCTTAGAAGAAACATCAAGAGGCTGGTGCAATCCTGGCTGAGTTCTGTCCACATTGTAGATAGAAGAAACGTGACTGTAGATGCAAGATGGTGGCCAACATGGAGGCTAAGCAGTTACCCACTGATTTTAAGATAATAGAAGGTGATGATGACCAAGTCTTCTTTGTTGCACAAAGGAGACCATGGGTTCAAAGACAAGGTATGCCTCAAGATCCTTTGAATTTTGGTAATCCTTATTCTAATTACAATAACCAATGACAACCTACATATGGCCCATCTCCACCTTGGAATACTCCTCAACCATACTGACCTAACTATTAAAGTCCTCAATGGCAACCCCCTCAAGGAGTTTTGCAGCAGCCACAAGGACAATGGACTCCACCTTCAGGTAGCTGGCAGAAGAACCCGCAATGGAGAGGTTCTCAACAATGGCAACCACCCTCCTAGATTCCCTCAGAGCTCAATAGCCACAACCTCTGACCCTCATGCCACCTCTTGCAGCACCTACAACAAATACTGGCCCTCCAAAACAAATGCCTATGCCTGTTCAACCATTGCCAAATTCTAATAATAAGGCAAAGAGTAGCAAAACAACTTATGTATTCCCATGTAAGCCAACCAAAGATCCAGCCTTATGCCCCCAATATCAATGATATCCATCTCAAAATCGAACCACTTCCCGCCCACAACCACCGTAATTATAGAGATTCCAGACTCTGCCTCTGAACAACCAACTGATCCTGCAGAAAATATACCAGTATCTTATACTGCCTCTAAGGAACCTATCCCGCAGCATCAGGCTACACCACCTTTTCCTCAGAGATTGCAACTTACTACATCCAAGACCATAGAAGAGCCTACCTTTGATATTTTTGATCAGCTAAAGAATGTACAAATTCAAATTCCTCTTTTTCAAGCTATTAAAGATGTCCCAATTTATGGAAAAACCATTAAGGAGGCATGTTTAAAGAAACAAGGAAGAAAGAAAAAGGATCCCCAAACAATCCATGTTCTGTATATGGTCGATATTATTAAAGGTAGTCATTCCAAAATACACTAACCTCGAGTCCCGTGAGTAAAAATAAATATCAATGGTCGATAGTAAAGAATGTTTTGGTTGACCTTGGTGCAGCCATCAATGTAATGACCAAGAATACAATGGCATATTTGAATATCTTAAAAATTTGGTCTACACCTACCATTCTGCAGCTTTCTGATAGTTCCACAGTAACACCTGATGGAGTGGTAGAAGATGTCACTGTCATCCTTGAGTCTTGGGAATACCCAGCAGATTTCACCATATTGTCCACTAAGAAAAATTTGGGAGGATATCCTATCATCCCAGGGCAAACCCCGTTAGCTAAACCGATGCCCTTATAGGGACTTCCATTAAGGAGATTTGATAATTTCTGATGGTCGCTAAGAAATAAATTGGCTTTATACCCACCGCACTTTTGCCGTGACTTGTCTCAACCAATTTGGCCAGATTTAGGAGAGGAAACTGAAGAAGTCAATTCATTAGCTCAGTTAATGATGTTGCAAACTGATCCATTTTCCCAGCTTTAGAGTGAGGATGAACTGCTTCTACACATTTTGCAATTTAGCTCTGGTCTGAATAGCCCATTTGTTTTAGATAGCCGTTCTTAGTAATGTTTCCTGCAACAACTGAATCCTGAGAGCCATCACAATTTGCTATTATGTGACATACAGACACCACCCTTATCAACAACCTCAATAAATGATCTCACCAAATAGATAGAAGTATATCTAGGCCACTGTCTACATATCAATAATAAGCTACCTCTGTCTCAACAAACTACCCTAGCCACAATGCTGCAAGCTCAACACAAATTTTTTGCATGGGACTATGGGGATATGAAGGGAATCAATCCTTACCTCTGTACTCATAGGATCTACATCAAGGAGGATTGTTCACTTGTTAGGCAGCCTCAAAGAAGAATCAACCGAGCACTCAGGGAAATAGTTAAGCAAGAGCTTCAAAAATTGCTTGATGCTGGTTTTATCTATCCTATCTCAGACAGTCAATGGGTATCTCCATTGGTAATTGTTCCTAAGAAGGGTGGAAAATGGAGAGTTTGTATAGATTATAAGGAGCTGAACACAACAACTAAAAATGATCACTTTCCACTACCATTTTTTGATCAAGTGCTAGATTCATTGTTTGGTAAGAAGTATTTCTCCTTTTTGGATGGATATAGTGGGTATAATCAAATCAGAATTGCCCTAGAGGATTAGGACAAAACAACTTTTACTAGTCCATGGGGTACTTTTTCCTACTTTGTCTTACCTTTTGGCCTGTGTAATGCACCTACAACATTTCAAAGGGTAGTGATCAGTATTTTTGCTGATATTTCTCATGACTCTATGGAGATCTACATGGATGACTTCACCACTTATGGAGCCACCTATGAAGAAGCATTAGCAAACTTGGAAAAAGTATTGGAAAGATGTAAGGAGCAAAATTTGTCTTTGAATAGTGAGAAGTGTTTTATGATGATGCAAGAGGGAATTGTTCTAGACCATCATATTTCTCAAGCATGAATTTAAGTTGATCTCGCAAAAATAGAAGTCATTTTGACCTTGCCAACACCTATGAAACAAAAGGATATTCAAAGTTTCCTAGGACATGCTAGATATTATAGAAGGTTCATCAAAGATTTCAGCAAAATAGCCAGTCCATTATATGCCTTATTGACTAAAGATTCTGAATTTAACTGGACTGAGGCCTGTGACACATCTTTCCTGCAGCTTAAGAATTTACTTACTCAGGCACCTGTTCTTTAAGGACCAAAGTGGAGTCTGCCTTTTCATATACACATAGATGCTTCTGACTATGCCATAGGGGTAGTGTTAGGATAGAAAGAAAATTCCATAGAGCATGCCGTATATTTCATTAGCAAAAACCTTCAAGGCCTTGAATTAAGCTACACTGTCACAGAGAAAGAATTGCTAGCAGTTGTGTATGCCCTGAACAAGTTTCGACATTATGTCATTGGTTATCAAATATTTGTCCACATAGATCATGTAGCAATAAGATACCTTATGAATAAGCCTGCCATATTTGGCAGATTAGCAAGATGGCTCCTATTGTTGTAGGAATTTGATATCACAGTAATTGATAAACTAGGATGGGCTAATGTGGTGGTTGATTTCTTGTCACAACTTCAAACAACTACACCTACCACCCCAAAGATACTTGATGATAGGTTTCCTGATAAACATTTGTTTCTCATTGCTGCTCGAAACCCATGGTATGTAGATATTGGAAATTACTTAATAGCCAACAAGATTCCAGACCATTTCTCACCAAAGCAAAGACAAGTATTGGTGGAGAAAAGTTTTAACTTTTCATGGATTGCAGACTGCTTATTTTATATAGGGCCTGACCAAGTCATGAGAAGATGTATTCGGGAAGATGAAACATATGAAATATTGCATGCCTATCATGATGAGCCATGTGGGGGCCACTTCGCATCTAAGAGAACATCTATGAAGGTGCTGGCTACTGGATACTATTGGCCCACACTACACAAAGATGCTACAACTTACACAAGGAAATGTGACAGATGCCAATGCATGGGAAGACCAACCAGGTTTGATGAAATGCCCCTATATCCTCAAGTGATAGTCAGTCCCTTTGATAAGTGGGGCATGGATTTTGTTGGGCCCATTGATCCTCCATCCAATGGGAAATCACATATTTTAGTTTGTACTGATTATGTGACCAAATGGGTAGAAGTGAAAGCAATGACCCATGCCCGTGACAATAAGGTTGTTAAATTCCTATATGAGTAGATATTTACTTGGTTTGGAGTCCCAAGGGAGCTTGTCACTGATCAAGGAGCTCAGTTCACATTGAATTTGATGACTACACTAATGACTGATTATAAGATCAGGCATCAAAAGTCTAGCCCATATCACCCTTAGGCCAATGGTCAGGCATAAGTTACTAACAGAGAAATTGAGGCGATTCTTACCAAGATAGTCCAATTACACAAGAAAGATTGGAGCAGTCACCTTCTTAAAGCAGTCTGGGCCTATAGGACAATGTGGAAGACAACTATAGGGTTTACTCCTTTTGAATTACTCTATGGAAAAACTACCATGTTACCAATAGAGTTCAAGCATAAGACCTTAAGGACTACTCTAAAGCTTAATATTAACATTTCAGAAGCCCAAAAGGAACACCTCTTGCAGCTAAATGCATTAGATGAACTTAGAAAAGTGGCCCTGCAATATACAAAAATTGTACAACAGCAAAGGAAGAAATTGTACGACTGCCATATCCGAACTAAGCAATTCTCTGTTGCAGATTGGGAGTTGCTTTATGACTCCAGGTATAAAGAAAATCAAGGTAAACTCACTACACGATGGCTTGGTCCATATGAAATTGAGAATGTATTTGATAATGGTTCAGTTCAATTAGTCACAATTGATCCTATTAGATTCAAGCTGTTGGTTAATGGACACCGTCTCCGGTTGTACCGTAAGCCAACCTCGAAAGAGGAATTTATGCAACAATTTGTTCAGGATCCTACCACTAATCTTCTTATAGCAAAAGGCTCAGGCCTTTCTCCTACAGCTTCACCTTAATTTTGTAATGCATGCTCATAATAAAGGTTTCCTTTCTAAGGAAGCCCTTTTTCTCCATCGTCCTTCATCACCACCATTCATTTCCTTTTCTTTCTTCTCATCCATTCATCTCACCTATCCATCTCATTCATCCACATTGCTCATCCATGTCATCCATCCGCACCACCTTAATGATGATTTCATTTCCAACTGTAATTTCATGCTGCAGCTATCATCTTTTTAAGCACGTATGGGCATTTATTGAAAGGTACGTGATATCTTTTGTTGTCGCATCATTCATTTATTTCATTTTATTCACTCACTACTATGTCAATATTAGTCATTATTAGCCAATATTTGCCTATCCTCTAGTACATGTGTGGACACATGTCACATTTTAAGTAGGGGGCAGGATAATCCATTTTTAAAATCTTTTCTCATGCCGCTGTCACAACCATATGAATATTTTTTATTTTTTTGTACTTTCCAAATATGATTGCATGTTTCCATACTAGATAGCAATTAAATTGCTTGTTTTGAGTAGTTGTAACAATCATTGCATGCAAAGATCTTTTGAGTTCATTTTTGGAAAAGAAGGGAAAAGTGACGGCTAGATAGAAAGAACTAGAACAAAAAGGGAAATTTTTGGATTTTCAAAAAAGAGTTGAGTTCAGCTAAGACAAATTGTGAGTATAGGTGGTCAAATGGTAAGACATGAGCCTGTAGCTCATGAGTTATTAACACAAAATCCTCATACACTCCAAGCATTTAGCCTTTGTGGTTGGTTGAATTAATTTTTGAGGTTAGATTCTTTCAATGAGGAAGCTGCGGGCAAATCTTTAAGAACTCTTTTTGAAGGAGAGGCTACAGTATGGGGTTTAATGGTAACTGTAACATAAGAACGAATTGTAGAGGTAACCGGGCTTCCAGCCGTCAGAGAGAATTTTTCTTTGGATGCTGTCTCTGCGAGGGCATAATTTATAGTACCAATTGATGGACCTTTGGAAATCTCTAAGAAGGGATGCAAATGAGTGTCGTTGCCTCCTCCCTACTCAGAATATGCTACTTTTATAATCAGGTATTTAACATGTGAAGGCCATTTTTCTTATCTACATTCCTACCATTTTAAATTGTTGAGTCATATGAGGCATGGGTTAGTTGTTAATGTCCCAAACTTCTTGTTAAATCTTTTGAAGCAATGCACCCATGAAACCCAGAGAGGGAGCCTGGATAATTCTGTTGCCCATCATGCCCTTATTAAACTCTTGATTGAACGTTCTCTAAGGGATGTGTCACCTCTTTCCTGGAAATAATTTGTTGCCCAAAAGAATTTGCAACCTCCAGAACCCCCTAGGGCACTTCCTGCACAGCCTAAGAAAAAGAAAAAGAGAATAGTATCTACTAGTAGGGAAGTAGAGCAAGAATCATCTGCTCATGCAACACCTAATCCTGCAGCCTCCATACAAGAGCCCTCTGCCCGAATACAAACTAGGTCTGCCAGTAGAAGGGAAAAAGGAAAAACGAAGGTAGGAGAGTCCTCTTGGGCAGAGAAAACCTTGGAAACTGACCCTCATCCTCAGAAGAGGCAATGTTCTACTCCTACAACATCCTCCCCTGCAACAACTTCTCCTACGACAATGCCTGTTGCTACTACAAGTTCACCATCATCTTCTTCTGTTAAGTATGAGCCCTCTAAGCAATTTAGAAAGAGGAAAGCTACTAGAGCACCTCTAGCAGCTACAACAATGCCAAAAAGGGTTTCAGCAAGGAAAAAATGTAAAGTCACCCCTGCCTCAGTTCAACCTAAAATTATAATAATTTCTGGGGAGCCTAAACATGATGTTTCTTAGAATGAGTCTGAGAGTGCTACACAAAGTCCATTTGTTATTCCTGATGAAGAACACATTGAGACAATGGAGGTTGAGCATAATGAGATAGGGATACCCCGTCTCAATGAATTGGCTGACGCAGCTATGAAAATTATAGAGGAAGCACAATCTTTTGCAGCACAACAACAGGAATTTGTCTTGTAGTAAGAAGAAGAAGAACAACCTGTACAATTTGAGGTATCCAATGAAACCTCATTACCCTCTGCAACCTGTCAAGAAATGACTATGTATAAAAGGACATTTTTGATTGAATTTCTAGAACACCTTAAAACTACATGGAGGCCGGTCACATTTCAGACCTTGAATTTTCGCCACTTGGCCAAAACTCAAGTACAACAAAGCCTTTGGGAGGTAGAGAAACAACAATTGAAAAGAAAGATTGAAAGGTAGGAATAGGAAATTTAGGAGTTAAAGGAGAAAATGAATGAAATGATGAAGGTAACTGGTCAAATCATGGAATGTAGGTCACCACCCAGAGTTTATGCCCTATGCCTCAAGGAACAATTCCTTTAGTTTTAGTTAATGAGGATTTCAAGGAATTTAGATCCCATCATTCATACAGCCAAAGAATTTTATGATGCTCATCAAGTAGCCCCTAGCTGGCTGAAGAATTATTTGTGCGAATTTTATTTACATGGCTTTATAATTCCCTCTGAAACAGAGTGAAATCCACTTCTCTACATTGGCGATATTCATTTAAGATCACTCATGTCTTGGGCAGCAAGTGAAACAAATTATGGAAGATAGTTGGAAGCCTATGAAGAAGCTAAAAGGGATGAGCCCATCCCTTTGTGACCTGAGAGTTTAGACCCTTACACAATACTAAAGACTTGGTTTACCATTGCATATGGATTCAATAATCAAGAAGTCAGAATGAAAATATTTGACCTCAGGAAATAGGTGTATGACGAATTTAAAAGCTAGCCATTTTTTTTGGAAACTATTGTCTTCCAGAATTGAGAAAAGATGAAACAAATTAACTGTTGGGTTAAGAAGGTCAGAACCTCATAGTCCCCTGAATTTCAAGGAAACCCTTAGAAGAATAGAAAGGTACATGCAGCTCGGTCTTTAGAAGAGGTTTGAGTTGTGGTTGCCTTTGACATTTCAACCTCCTGTGTTGATGTGGCCATTTTACCCCTATCGAGCCACAAATATTAATGAGGATATAGAAGCCCGAAGATATGAAAGATGGCAGAATTTTAGAGGCTTTTATTACAAATTTAGAACTTCATTTCAGGGTCATGCCACACCAACTGATTTCAGGGAGACAACTAGAAGATTTAATGCTAGAGGACCAGCATTAGGTTTTAGTAGGGGGCAAATGATGAGCCCAAAATATGCTCATGATTTGAGTATTATGTTGTATTTTTGACACCCTTACCTTTTTTTGTCAATGGTTGTTTTTATTCTTTAAAGACCTTTTTATCGGGTGGTATCATGTAGCAATACATTCCCACATTCCTACAGCCAAAAATTTCTGTATGTCCATATTAATTGCCCTGTTTGACTTCCCAAGTGACTGATAGAACGTATGTAGTTTTTGAATGATGAAATAGATTTAATATGTGATTAATGAATGAATATCATGTAGTTTCCATGCATCTTTTCTTTCGCTTCTGTTACCTTGTGTCTCACAGGTTATTGAAGGAAGCAAGGGTAGCTAATCTCGACCTTGTAGTAAAGTCCATTTCTTGCATGACCTCGAGGAAGTTGTTTCGACGAGGACTCTCTGACTGAATTGTTGGGAATGAATTTAAATGTTGGTTAATTTGGAAAGAGTGGAGTGCTAGATTCTCTCTCGATCGGGTTGAACGGATAAACTCATTTATGAAGTCTATTCCTCAGTTTCAGGATATATTTGTATCCACGTCTTTCTTTGTTAAGGTTAAGTAGTTAGTTACTTTCCTGATTTAAATAAGTGTTCCTCCTGTGTGAGGGAACAAGATAGATAGAGAAGCTCCTAATCATCATTGGAAGACTATTGTGATGGCCAACAAACACCATGATATGACATAGATCAAGGTGTGCAAGGTCATACCATCACCCAAGACACACACAAACAAGGATGATCATGACTCAAACTAGAGCATAATTTCACAGTCTTTTTGTCATAATCAACTCAACAGAAAAGGATAAGGACAATCCATGAAACATGTTGCTTCCTCTAAATTCATTTCTAAGACATCCTTGAGAAAATAGCAACATGATTTCCAAAATATATAATAGAGCCCATATCATGGTACATCGTCATTTTTCTAAATCCCTCCATCAGGACCTCACTGAGAAACTAGTAATCATGTGTGTCAATTGTCATGATACGTCACTGTTTCTCTAAATCCTATTATTGGGATCTCACTGTAAAACTAATAACATGATAAAAATCCCAAAAGACAAGTGCCAAGTGCTTCTAAATATCCATTGTTTTGATGTCAAGATGTCAGGTTTGATGATGTCTAGATGCCCAATGTCAAAGTTTTGACGATGCTTAGATGAAAAATGTCAAAAATTGCCAAATTCAGGATGGACACATCCTAAATAATGTTGACATTGAGAGGATTGATCCTTAAAAAAGGATCCCTCAAAATGATGATAATGTGTAGGAAGGACACATCCTAAGGAATATATGACAGAGTTTGTTCTTTAGAAGGACACATCTAAAGAGCATTGATGTCAGGGGGAGTAATCCTTAGATGTCAAGAGGATCCCTCAAAATGTCAAATGACAGTGACAATGACGATGCCTAGGAAGGACACATCCTAAGGCATGAATGATAGAGGTTATCTTTCAGAAGGACACATCTGAAAGCAAACCAAGAGTTGAAAGTTTGACTAGTTATGATCATTTGATTTGGTTTTGACCAAGTTTGACCTGTGTTTGACTATATGTTGATATTGTCATGATAATAAGATTAATGTGCTAATGAGATTGTCATATTGAAATAAATGATTGCCATAATTTTCTTTTAGGAGTTTTTCTGCTTGGGAATGATTCGCTTCATCTTGAATACATTTTTACGTGTGTGCTAGTGTAATGTTGTTGACCCTAATGGACTGACCTAGTGTGGCCTTGGGGGCTCATCGACAGATGGTCTTGCCTACGTCATGCACTCAGATACCTCGTAGTTTGACAAGACCAATGACTTTGTCTTGATGACCCAAGATTGAATCATGATTTTATTTTGACAAACCTAAATGAACTGATTGAATGTCTCGGGGACTCAAAAAGTGAGTGTTGCCTATGTAGCAAATGTGCAAAGACAACATAGTTCAACAATGACATGGAATGACTGACATGAATGACTTTGACTCCCTTTTTAGGATTTTGACATTGATT
>VDFB02029853.1:0-13397 GCA_007258455.2 Sequoia sempervirens | reverse complement strand
ATTTTAAGCCCAAATCGAAGTGCAGAGGTGATCACTTTATCTTACGCCAAAATCACCAAAAAGGCCTTTTGATTCTCAAGATCGCTTGGAAGTGCAAGAGAAGCGCATACGTCCTTTTCAATGACTTTAGTTTAAGTAAGTAACCACAAAACAAAGCAAACACACATTCATTTTATCCTTCCAAAGCAATTGTGAGTTCGTTTTAAGCACCAATATGAAGTGTGAGTTTTGATTGTTCAATTTTTAACCTCAAACAAAATCTAGTAAGTTGTGATCCTAAAGTTCGTTTTAGTCTTTGCAAAGAAAACATAGTGTTATTTTTAAATCCAAATGAAAATTAGTGTCCTAAGACAAAAAGATAAACAATTTCTTGAAAAAGTGTTAAACAAACACTTAAAGCATTTAAAAACACTTTGATTTTTTCAAAACATTCTCCTTTCGTTTTCCTTTTCTAGCCTTCTCCTTGCTTTTCTTCATTTGTACCTTTGTTTGCTTTCCTTTCGCTTTCCTTTGTACCTTCGTTGTTCATTGTTTGCTTTTGTACCTATAAAAAGGAAAGACAAATCATGTGAAAATTATAACATTAAATTCACTTTGACCATTAACTAATAACATGATTTTTTGAAAGAACAATGATTTGGAAATAAGAAAAAAATTTATAAGTGAACCATACTTTGACTTTGTTGAAAAGATATCATATTTGTGAGACACCTTTCTTTAAATTATTGGCTAAAGTTATCAAACTCATAAACCAACCGTAAAGAATAAGTCTTTCACAACCATCCTCCTAATCCTAAACATTGACTACAAAATAATCCAAATGATATAATAAGTTTTGACAACTCATAAATTCTATCAACTATAAGGACTACATCTTTCAAGGACACCCTCCTAATTTCAAACACATCTTAGAATGATAATATAGCATGAGAGTTCTTTTAAGATAATGGAAGGGTTTGCTTTTGAAATTGAGAATGCCTGTCCTTATCCTTTGTAGCCTCACATCCTCCTAGATAAAAGGAATAACTCCTCGCAGCTGCATACTCTCAATGTCTCTTACTGGCCATTGTGTACTTTGCTGACTTCTTTCTGGGTGCATAGACCAAGTGCATGGATCTTTTGACCAGAATCCTCAAAATGAAGGCATATGCCAGATAGTCAATAGCGATGCCCAACAACTGTCTTTTCTGCTTTTTTTTTTTTTCTTAAATGTATTTTAAAAAAAAACAACTCCTCAAGACAGTCTTGACATGCGTATTAAAAACAACAAAGAGAATTTAATGAGTCATTTTGAATTTAGATCACCTCAAATTAGAGCTACATCACTGTCAGTATGCCACAACGTATAGTTTAAAAGGAGTCATCTTTAAATGTTGGGCTATAACGAAATAGTTTTGCTGATGGCGCAGTAGATACTAAATTAATGATAGCATAGAATAGCCTGATTAATGCTTCAAAGGACATCTAGCTTATAAAGCACACCACCTTATAAAATGATTTAGAATGCTCTATCAATAAAACTTAAAAACCTCTTTCTCTTTAAGAATAAGAATGATAGACTAAGAGAGTAGCAGACACACGTTAAAAACTGTCAAACAAATGCATTTGGTAGGTAAAGAAATTCGCCTCCTACTTAGCTTCCAAACGTGCAGAAAAGGAAGAAATTTCCTATCATTTAGACCCACGCACAAATGACTTGGTACACAGATCTAAGGAACCTGCACAAAGGTATATAAACAGTGAATAGAATGCATTTGGCAGATATAAATTTAAACTCTCAAACTTTTTGGCGGAATTCCTGTTGCCTGCGCACCATAGTGGGAGTTTGTTTTTTTGAAACAAGGTACAGGCATCATGGTATTATACGTATGCAACAAGGCACATTAACTATTTGACAAAATCCTCTAATACGAGTGGCAGCGCTTTAAAAGGTAGTGAATAGATGGCAGCGAACAAAGATGGTGGAGTCTAGACAAGATTTGAACGTTTTACTGCTCACGCCTCACTGGTTTATAGGTGAGATTTGACATTTTTCCTTCCTCTTCTCTATGAATTCAATGACTCAAACAGTCAACTAAAAAAGCCAACAAATAATAGGGAAACCTTCACATTTAAAAACACACAAATCAAGTGTTTCCTTTTCTAGACTACACCCAGCCGCCTCATTAATAAATTGGAAAAAGTGAATGCTTTTCAAGCCTAGTGTCCCTTCTAAACATACCCATGCTTGTATCTAATATTCAACATGAACTGCCTTCTACTTGAATATTTCTATTACGCACACAAAATGTAGAATGGAGAAGGACAGGACGTCGATCTTTACATTCCCAAAAATTGCTCTGCAACAAACCGATTGATAACATCAAAGGACCATGCTTCCGTTCAAATTAATGCTGGACATCTGAAAAAAAAAGAAGAAAATAAGACATATACACGGGACAGTTTGCAACATTTTCTCTCTGCAGATTTGTTTGGATTTTGTCTAAATCCCGAGGAGAGACAAATATTTAGTTAGCAGATAAAAAAAAAAATGTTTAAAGAGACTGCATTTGGCAGGGATATTTCACAACTATTTTCAGAATACTTGGCTGAAATTTTGACAAAATTTGTTACTGCAGTATACACGCAACGTAGATCTTAAGAATACTAAAGTGTAAAAAAGCATTTTGGAAACTTTGCCAACGTATATAAAAGAACGCTTATGATCTTCACATATATACATTACAGTGTATTATTGATTTTTGAGAGTTTATGTCTGGCCTTAAAAGAAAAAGAAGCAGATATAAGACAAACTGAAATCCATGAGAGACAGAGCAATATTAGCATGGTCACGGGCCAGAATTTGATTTCCAACACTTTTTTCTATCAAATTAATTAATGAACATGAATAGCATGGAAGAGAATAGAGCAAAGGTTAACATAGCAATGAATCTCAGAAATCATTTTAAACAATATTCAGGTATCCAACACATAAATTTTTGCCTCCTTCTAGTGCCAAATGTGGTGCATACTTTTGAAATCTGCAAAAAACTAAGCTTCATACAAGGTTAGTAGCGTACAAATTTCTCAAGAATGACCAGCCTACAATATTTTATGCATAACCTACAATCATTTCATCATTTTGGCTTCTTAGCAAGGGTTGGGAAAGGGTCACTAGCACATGTGACACCAATCCACTATGGAATAGGTAACTTGTTGTTGCTTTCATAATGCTTTTTAGTTTTCTTTCATTTCTTTGTTGCATTCTTGAAGCACTTGCAAGGTATTTCATAGGGTCATCTTGAGAAAATGTAAAGGCATGGGGAGAGAGAAAAGAGAGAAATTTGTAGTTTTAAAAGGAGGAATCATATGGGTATGGAGGAATTTCATGAGGAAGGAAGCTAAAGTCCACAATCTTTGACAACATCCTCTTTACCTATGATAAAATGGGAGCTTTCAAATGGGCCAAGGATGTCCCGTAGATCATAAGTGGTGGAAGATTTTTGTTAGAGAGGGCCTATAGGTGGGAGAAAGAATAGAGAATCGAGAGAATGATGACATGCAGGGTGAAAGAGAAGAGGTTGGATAGGATTGGGGGAGGGTGATCTAGAGCATGGCTCAACTATTGGAAGGTGTTTGAGTGTTGAGATTGGTCTCATAGAATGGAAATGATTGTAGGTTATGAATAAAATAAATTTGTGGAAAAAGGCTTTTGGAACTTTGTGCACATGGAAAATTGCAGTAGGAAGACAAGGAAAGAAGGTCTGATCTCCAGCCTACAATATTGGGTCATGGAGCTCCAGACACTCTCACCAAAACCTTGAGTAGAAAATAATTTTTCCACCATTGTGATCGATGGTAGAAGCAATGTTTTGACCACCAATGGATTTAAACAAAATCATTGGAATTCACATTATGGCTAGAGTACACTCTAGAAGAATAACAACAAAGTGTGAATTTTAGTGCAGTGGTCATCTCCAATTCATATACAATATGTAAACCATGAGATATCAAAGTTCTATATTTTATAATAGATATTTTGCTATGTACTTGTAATGGGAGGAATGAAGTAAATAAAATTTAGGCATATGTGGTGCACGTTGCGGAGTGCAGTGTCAACATAAGAAAAGAAGGCCAGATGTCCACCCTACCATATTGGCTCATGGAGCGTCAGGTGCTCTCACTAAACCCCCAAGAAAGAATATAATTTGTCCACCATTGGGATCAATGGTGAAAGCGATGTTTAGGCCGTTGCTGACTTAATAGAAGATCTGAAGGCATGAAAAGGTGCACAAATGAGGATTGTTTGGGTTGAGTATGGTTACAATTATGAAAGGATAATGTGAAGTTTAGTGTACTAAACACATACCATTGACAAACAATAAATTATAAAGACTTATAGAATTCATAACAAGTAATAAATGATGTAGCTATAGTAGAACAGTGTAAGTAAATAAAATATAGGCATACCTTGTGCAAGGAATGGATTGGAGTATTGAGACAAAAAAGGAGGCCTACTTTGCACCATACCACATAGTGTCATCGAGTTCCATGGACTCTTACCAAACCCTAGAACAAGAAGATTAATTGTCCGCCACTTTAATCAATGGTGAAGGAAATCATATGGCACCTAAGAAAATTTGTTGAGTGGGAATCAATGTTGTACATTTTTAATAAATTGACATGGAGTTGTGAAATAAGAAATGCAAGAAAAGAGATACACACTTATGTTGTATAGAGATGGAATGTAGGTGAAGGCCATACAGCATGAGAATGTGAAACCGTAAAGCTATTTAACATTTAGGAGATTTGTACACTAGACATGTGCATCTATATTTCAGTACGCACATTTGCAATCTAAAATGCTTTCAATGAAATATGGCTAGATATAATGGAAATTTGAAGCTTAGTATAGAAAACATGTGTCATTAGTAGACGATATCTAAATGAACAAATATAAACAACTATATAGTTAGTAACAAATAATATCTAATGTATGTGCAATAGAATAGATGATATAAATAGGATGCAGGAATACCTTTTGTAAAGAGGAGGAGACAATATGTGGACAATTGCATATAATTTTCTTCTGGAACGTAGTAATTTTATTCAGCTGAAATCATTGTTATCTATTTTTAAAAATATATACAGTTGTCACATTTGTGACAAAGATTTTTGGATGTAGTTGCAAAAGAAGAGATAGAAAGAATGACCTATAGCTTTACCTTGTATACAAATGGAATATAGTTGCAACTTGAATACCATGGAAAACTTGTGAGAATGAAGGTATTAAGAATTGTGAAGATCTAAGTATGCACATTTGCAATCTAAAATGCTTTCAATGAAATGTGATTAAACATAAGGGAAATTTGAAGTTTAGTATAGGAAACATGTGTCATTAGTAGACAATATCTAAATGAACAAATATAAATAGTTGTATAGTTAGTAACAAATAATATCTAATGTATGTGCAATAGAATAGATCATATAAATAGGATGCAAGCATACCTTTTGTAAAGAGGAGGAGACAATATGTGGACTATTGTATATAATTGTCTGCTGGAACTTGGAAATTTTATTTAGCTAAAATCACTATTATCTATTTTTAAAAATATATATAGTTATGACATTTGTGACAAAGAATTTTGGATGTAGTTGCAAAAGAAGAGGTGGAAAGAATGGCATATAGCCTTACCTTGTATAAAAATGGAATATAGTTGCAACTCGAACACCATGCAAAACTTGTGATAATGAAGGTAGTAAGAATTGTGAAGATCTGCAATAAGAGCTCGAAATGTTTGTAATCTAAATTTGTTAAAATATGAAATTGTTAGAAAGAAATGATTCAAACATGATAGCTCTAGAAGCGGCATTATTGGGTAAAGGGGAGGAAGCTATTGAGAGAAAAGTTAAATATAGATAATAGTTTTTTCAAGTGGGGAAGAGGAATGAATCGATGTTTGTTGTTGGGTGCAATGGGAAACATAGGGAAATAGTTGAATAACAACTTCTCTTAGCAATGAATGTAGAAGTAAAACCTTTGGAATATTGGGAAAAGTGATTAGTACGGGGCTATGTAGTGAACAAGGAAAAAGGAATAGTGGGAATCAAAGGGTATTGTGGAAGAATTGAAATGGAAAGGAAAAGGAGAAGTGGTATAGTTACCGTGAAGAACAAAATGATTTCATCATGGTGAGAATGCAGATAATTGTTGGAGGCCTGTGATCCTCTTCTTTGATTTGAAGCATGTTGTATTTGTTGGAATGTATCTTAGAGTACCTATCAAAAGAGAAAGGTGGATCTATGCATATCTGTGCTATTGATTTAACACGAGAGAGAGTTGTGAATGTGAGTCCTTTCCTTTCTTTAGTTCCAATATCTATTGTAGCTTTCTCTAGTGTTAAGCCTTGAGATTTATGGATTGTTATTGCCCAAGCCATTGTCAACAAGAGTTGTCTATGGTTACCTCATGTGATTGGGATAATCAAGATGAATCTTGGATTGTCTTGATCCCATGTTGGGCCAATGCAGTTTTGGAAGTCAACAACAACATATTCAGGCAGTTGAGTGGTCTAGCACCCCTATCATATACAATAGCCTTCACTAAACCCAGTCATCCATTAACCAAGCCAGCTGCCACCGAAAGATTTGTTGTTAACATTACTTGTTGACCAATTACAAGCAAGGGAACTACTTGAAGTTGTTCATCATCGCCATAATAAAGTGTTTTTTGTTAGGAGAATTCAACAACACTAATTGCAAATGGAGCATTTAACTGTTGTAGCATTTTCCTATTGTGCAAATAAACCAACCTATTTTTTCAAAATAAGTGTATAACCTCATCAAAATCTTGGTTTTTCTCAGACGTAAGCATGGATTTTGTTTGATTCATAATAATTTTCCAATCAAACAAGGATGCCCGGAAATTACTAATATTCATAAGGAGCATACAAAACTATTGATGTGAATCAGATTGCCCATGCAAGTGGAAGATAATGTTAAGCATGACAACAATATTAAAAGTGTGCCAAAGTTCCAACGCTATGGATTGAGAACCATAGATAGGTTTTTCCATAATAGGGGGAAATTCTGCCAAGTCACCCACAAGTATAATAGAGACACCACCAAATGGCTGCATATGTCTACTAGGGAATGCTTGCCACAATCGACTATCTATTTTAAGCAACAATTTGGGACCCAAGAAGCTCATTTCATCAATTAATATGTACTTAATATGTTTGAAGTCCTCTTGAAATATGGTCAATGGTTGTCCTCTCAATGGATTCATATCTCTTATTGGTATCCAGAGAGTAGTATAAACTGTGGACACATGAATATTGTAAGCAACAACACCCGTTGGCGCCAAAGAAAGCAAAGGATTCATTTTCTGATTCAATGATGTATTTAGCACTCTTTGTATCTTGTTAATGAGGAATAATTTACCTATGCCAACAGTTCCTTGAATGATCATACGTAGCAGTGGTGATGAAGATGGGCCAAGATAGTGTTGTTCAATGACATCAATATTCAAACCAAGCTTTTGCCTAGGAGATAGTTGATGGAAAAGTGCAGGAATTGCAAATGAGCAAAGAGTGTCTTCAACTGTATGAAATTTACTTGTCAAAACAAAATTTTCAAAAATTCTATGGAGATTCTCTAGAATATGGTGGTTGTCCCACCTATGATGTAGGTCAAAGTTCCGTCTACCCAAGAGTTGTAGCTGGTCAAAACAAACATTATTTGTGGCACCAAGTCAAGAGAGAAACTCCCATTCATATTCATCTATGTGGGGTGGAGATTTCATAGTATCAATATCACTATCACTACCCTCCCCATTGGCAGGGGGCACAACAAGTTTATTGACATGCCAAGTGTCATAGCCAACAACATAAAATAGCCTCTAATTTTGTGTTATGCTTTCTCTTGTAAGGCCAATGTCAACCTCAAAATTTCAAAAAGGTTTGTATAGTAGCAATTTTGACCAACAAATTTTTTCAAAGGAATCACTTTGTTTAGTGCAGGGTGGTCTTGAAAAGTGGGTAAACAATGATGATAGCAGGTTGTGGCCGAGCATGCCAAACTGCTCCTTTGGAATTTTTCTGATATGTATAAAGTTGTGCAAAATAAATAAGGGATATTGTCTCCATTTCAGCTGGTCTTTAAAAGTAGGAATGATTATAACCACTAGAAATCTCGTCACCATTGTCAACTATTTTCAAATGATGAAATGTCTGCCTCCTAAAGTTCAAAGACAAGAAACGTTTACTTGAGATGACAAGGGGAAAATTTTGTAGCATATGGCATGTTTCTTGTGCACCAATCTCATGATCAACAACCAAATTCATCATGAATTTTTGGTAGGCAAGCAATGCCTTATCCCCAGAGGAATTTGTATTTGCAAGCCTCTACAAGATATCAATGTAGCTTTCAAATTTTCTTTGAGACTTTGATGCATATTTGGAAATGTAGTTTAGCACAAATTGTCTAGACAATATTGTATGGCAATCAACATTTGCTCGCCAAATTGCAAGCATCTTAGGGTTGTGAATATTAACACGCTTATCATTTCTTTTTGGTTTATATGATTTTTTTAATTCACTATCAATTACCAATGTTGAAGATGGTTGCGTAGTTCGGAGCTTTGTAGTGACATTACAATTGGTCTCATTTTTTCCTAAGGCAAGTGTATTGAGTACACTTGGTATGCCTTTGCACTGTGTTCAACAACTGTTCATAGTCCACCATTGGATCCATGGAATAAATTTACCTAGTATTAAGCAAGTACATGTCCTCCAAAGCTGAGTGGTGGATCCTTGATATTAGCTGCTCTAGGGAATGAGGGTTCCATGCTGAAACATAGAGTTCAAAGAATTTTTTTTCTTTCTAAAGCTCATGTGGATTGGACCAATCAAGTATGTTCATGTTTAGGGCATTTGTGAGCCACAAGAAACTGGGTACATGTGCTGACCCACGATGTTGCCACTCATACCTATACCAATAGTCCTTTGTGTGGAAAAGTCTCTCAATAACCTCTTCAAGGAAAATAGTAAATTGCAAGTGCATGTACAAGGCTGTTATGTGTGGGTTCTGTACAATGTTCTCTATGAATCATCTCCAAGAGTATGGAAAATCCAATTGGGTGTGAGCTTCAATCAGCTTATGTAGATCATGCCATTTTTTATCTACAGAGCTCAAAGTGAAGAAAAGAGTCAGTGTACTAAGCTTTTGAATCATTGGTGTAAGCTCTTGCCAACACTTGGCCCAATATGAGCATGTTCCTCAAAAGGATGCACCAAAGCATACAAGTTGGTTTGCTATTTGGGTATCCAGTGCCTCTCGAAGCAAGAATAGACTTTGGGATTCTTTCCTCCAAATTTTTTTTCATAAAAATTGATGCTAATTGTTGGCTTCGATGTCTCATTATCAAATTATAAAGCTAATATCTAAACCTAACATGCCTCCCTAATATATTATAGTATCTCATCAAGTGCAAGGCATATTCATGTAAGTAAATTTTTATGGTTCTCGATTGTATGGGCATTGTGATGCCAGTGGGGAACAATATTGGAAAAGCAATGCTTAATAACCCTTCTATATTATATTCATTAATAGGGCTAGGATTTATTTCAGGCCAAGGCAAGGTATTTTGACTAGTGTTTAATTTGTAAGCCATCTCTAATTTCTTGCGATTCTCAAGGAGGGTTGGACATCAATGGAATAAATGATGATGAGTCTTGAAGGTTAGCTTCCTCATCAACAACACTTTCTACAGTTGCCATTGGTTCAATAGGGGTATGCCTCGATTCCTCCATTATGTGTAGAAGATCGGAGATGTCAGTGCTTGTAGAAGGAAACAAATTTAAAGCATTGCAATCTATTGCAACATCACTATAGTATGGGTCATTCTCAATTTTATATATTAATGTAGCCATGACATTATGTTTTTCAACATAGCAATCATAGTTTGTCCCCTGAATGCCAATTCTTCACACAATCACGACTTCAAGATCATGTAGATGACACGACAACAAAGTTGTAATGGTCATGATGTTTTGTGGGAAGCTTATAGTATGGCCACTATATTTGTATTGGCCTCCTCTAGCATGGGTTACTTGCAAAACTGGAGCAACTCTGGCTATAAGCATTTCTTCAACTTGAGTAAGTTGTACAAGGACGACTAGTTGTGGGCCTAAATCCATTTTGTTTGTTAGACTAAATCTATGGACACCTTTTTCAGAAGAACAATGCAAACAAACAATGCCAACACTAGATGATTGAACTCTCATGCCAGCATAGCTCTCATTACAAATAGAACAAATTTTCAATTCAGATAAAGCATCAATGCACTGACGAAAGGTTTCACCAAACATGTTGCTTGAGTGTTGGGTTGCTGATGATGCAGCTAGCAAGGAATTCCCAACAAGGGTTTTTGATGGTTTACAACTAGGTATCGTCAGGGTAGATTCACTGTGATGGTCATGTTGCAATTGCAAAGGGTTGGGCATTAAGGGGGTGCAACAACAAGCAAGTCTTGCCAGTGAGCTTGCTTGTAATGGCAATGTTCCTAGTTGGGAATGTGGCACCAAGATAGGTGGGTCTAGAGCACATCTTTGTTGCATGTACTTGGCTCACTAACCTGCACAAATTTGGTCTTTGTGGCGTGCATAATAAAACCAATTTATTTGGCATTATGCTGCCTTTCTACGATCCACACTCGATGTAGCGTTGGAACTTGAAGTAGGATGTGAGGCCTACAATAATCATATTAAGCAAACAATAAAATGGTTGCAAACACCATGTTCAAGGGAAATGGCATAACTAAAGCAGTTAAGCTAATTGAATATGCAACAAAGTAGCCAAAGGAAAATAGCAACACTCAATAATACCCTATGGAAAGCAATATAAACTATATAACATGAACTATTTTACTATGTTCCAACCATTAACATAATATGGAAGCCATAAAGGAAATAATATTGGTTTGAACAGTGGCCTAGATGGAAGACTCAAAAAACAAAACAATCCATAGTAATAAAGCCATGCACAAATTTAGGAAAATGCACACATGACACAATTATTTTTTTCAACATTGCTTTATGGAAAAAAACCAAAGCATACATATATGTATATGTATACATAAATGTATATGTATACATAAATGTATGTATCCATATGCATTGTATTTAAATTTGCTTTCAAACTCCAACTAAAAAACAAGATTGCAACCAATGAACAAATAGCTAATACAAAATTAAACGAACAAAAGGAATGCCTGGTCTTGACCTCAGCATACTAGGTCATGAAGCCTTGTGAGAACAATTTCATTGGAGAAGCAGCTAATTGAAAATCAACTGCATTGATTACAATACTAAATTTGGCTACAAACAGGAATTAATGGTAACACTCACTAGTAGAATTTGGCAAATAAATGACTACGTGACTAAAATTTTTAGTCACATGACTAACACTAGTAGAATTTGGAAAATAAATGACTAATTTGGTCATTTATAAGTGACTAATCTGGTCATCGGGTAAAATCGCAACTAAATGACTAAATAAATGACTAATATCAGACAAATAAAAATGACTAAATAATTAACTAAATTAATGACTAAATAAATGACTTACTCTATTCTTTTGAATTTGAATTTGATCATAATCCATAGAGCTTAAGCCCCCCTCATGGGACCCCTACCTAAGCGGGCCATTTGGCCGCCTAGGTTGCTTGATGCACCAAAAATACCTATTGCATGGAAGGCATTGGCTCTCGGTGCAGTCTTAAGGCCTTCACATATTTTATAAAAAAATTAACATTTACATTATTTAACTTTTATTACTCATTATGTTAATGAATCATTAATGTTTTTAACTATGATTTGAAGCTAGTTTGATTTTCCTATTGTGTTAGCATGTCAAATGTATCAAAGAGCAATTGTGGTCAATTTCACTAATAAAATATGATTTAAACAATCCAATTGCATTTTGAGGGCTATCTTTCATTTCAAAACACAAATAAAGATGACTAAATAATTAGTCACACATAAAAATTAGACAATATGATATTAAAGTGGTTAATTAAAAAAATTGAATTGAGGAAGTGTATTGTATTATAATATAATAATAATAATAATATATTATATTACAATACAATATATTATAATAATAAATTATAATATAATATGATATTATATAATATATATTATTATATAATATTATATTAAATACTAATATTATATAATAATATAATATAATTGTTATATTGTAATATAATATAATATTATATAATATTTATATTATAATATATATATATATAATATTATAATATATTTAAAAGCGGGAGACTTAATTTTGAAATCAAAATCAAATGAAGTAAAGAAGTGGGAAAGTGGACGATGGTATTTGATTTTTCTAATAAAAATCATAAAAAGGTACATATTTTCTTTAATACAATGTGAAAAATAAACCATTGGGCCTAGGGTAATGAAAAAACCCTCAATCAAAAAGAAATCGAGCCCTAATCTCATTTCATTTTTCACTTGTATTTTTGGAGAAGAAACTCATTCCATTTTTCACTTGTATTTTTGGAGAAAACTCAACACTGCCATGCTTGGGTAGGGTTTGAGAGTGGAATGGTGACTCATTCTATTGTTTCTGATGATTTTCATAAAAAAAAATCTTGCAGAGGTAAGTCTTTGGTTTTGAAATTGAAAAGTATTCTCCTTTTGAAAACATTTTATCGAGCTCACTTGGTTGCGACTGAGTATTTTTTATGTTTTATTTCCTTTGGTTACCATTTGTTGATATCTCTCCTCTTTGTTTGACTACCATTGGAGTGTCTTTGAGGCTCATTTCTAAAGAATTTGGAGGGTGTCTCATTTACAACAATCTTGTGTAAGTTTCATTATTCTTATCTCTTAAATTTCTATGAAAATAGGCTCGATTCGAGCTTAGTAGAGGCAATATGATAAAAACCCTTGTATCTCCTTGCACAAATCTTGATGGGTTACTTTCTTTCTATAGAAAATGTAAAACTTTGCACTCTCAACTTACTATTTTCATTATTTTGAGGGCTTTCTATGTTCTAATGGTCATGACCTTCATAGCATTCTAGATATTTTTCTTTATGTTCATTTTCTCTTCCTCATGGCTATGTGGTAGAGACCCAATACTCAATAAAACAAACTTTTACATACTTGAAGTTTCCACAAAGGAAACTCCAAAAATTATATAATGGCATGTCCTGAAATTCTTTCTTTAATTTTCTTTTATGCTCTTCATCCAAGTAAAGTCTCTAATTGTGAATGGGATGAATGACAGATTTGACAGGAGCAGCCAAAGTGTGTCTGAATTCCTAGAGAGCACCTTCATAACTAAGAGAATTATTATATTTATTAGAAATCTTGATTTTAATAGAGGGC
>VDFB02029852.1:0-47620 GCA_007258455.2 Sequoia sempervirens | reverse complement strand
AAAATTCATCAGCCATGAAGTTTTCTAAGAATTTAATCAAATAGGGGAATTCACTAAATTTATGATATCATAACTCTAAAGAAAATTTAGAATTGAGATACAATATTCATTCAGTGTGATTAAAGTTTTACCAAGCATGGGTACCTGAGTGGGTTGAGTGGGTGCAAGTGAATAATATTAGATTCGTGTGTAGTACGGGCACCAAATTTAAGATTGAAAGTCTCAAAAGTACACTTTTTGGGGGATGCAGGGGTTTGATGAATAAGAGTCCATCTACAGTACACATATTTTATATAAATATAGAAAATGCAAAAGAATAAATAGAAATTCAGATGTAAAATTGCAATCCATATATGGACACAAGGGATTATGTTGGGAGGATTTGATAACTGAGATGATCCAGTAACAAAAGATGCAATAGATTCTCTACGATAATATGACTTTCTTACATATATGTTGGGTTTTCCTTGATAAAAGATTTTAAATTTTTTTCCTGTTTTGCAAGTATTTTCTACAGAATTTTGGAATCTTATGTGTTAATTGAAGTTTTTGTATGGTCAAGTGTTGTCAATCTAACAAGCAAGTTCTATTAAGCATGGAGTCAAATTAAAAGTTAAAACTCAAATACTGTGAGAGTTGCATCATTTGGATGCTAAAATGTTTATCAACTATCAATTTTGGATAAGCATCATTTGCTATCATAGCCTAACATTTCCATGACACTACAATCACAAGATCTATAATACATGCCATTGAATGGTAGGATACTTCAGGAATCCAGAAGCTATTGGTTTTGTTGTGGACAAAAATGGCTAGCTATGTACATGAGATCTATGTTATATTGACACTGAAGGCTATGTCTTTGTAATAGACAAGCTAAAAGGGCTGATAAAATATAAAGGCTATCAGGTATGAACATCATTTGTCTATCATCATACATGCAGTGAAAATTTTGAGCTAGCTTGATAAACAAACTCTTGTCTGATCCTAGACTTGTAAAATAATTTAGTTTTTTCTCTGCATTGTAGGTTGCTCCTACTGAATTAGAAGCACTTCTAGTTTCTCATCATGAGATTATTGATGTTGTAGTGATACCGTAAGCTCCAGTGGACTTTGCAAGCTTGATTTTAGCTTGCAATTTCAACAATACCTATTGCTTAAAGATGGAATTCTTTGTTGATACTTGAAATATTAGATAAAGAAATTATGATAGCTCAAGATCATTAATCAGGATAGGAATTAGATAAAATTTCAATATCCTTTATGCTTTGATGCATATTTATAGCATGTCTCAAGCCTACCATTTTGGTACATGCTGAAAATTGATTTATAGAACAAAGCATTATATAAAAACTGCCATTTTGGCAAAAAATGAATAATGATTTATAGAATTGACCCTTATGTCAAAAGGGCGACTTAGAAATAGGGTAAAAAATGCTTTAGCTAGATTAGAAAACAAGACTATAATTTTCACACAAAAGAATTTATAGTTTTACTTTGTATTTGAAGACAAAATGTAAAAATACACCTAGATTTAGTCTACTATGTATTTTAGGGAAAAAATGTATAAATACTATCATACATCCATCAACACCAACCACATCTTGGGAGTTGCACAGTATGAAGTTTGCATATCCATTTCTTATATTTGTGAATGCATCTATATCATTATAGACATGTAGTTTGGGTGGAATTATGATTCAAAACAGGCAACTATATAGAGATGCAATTGTTATATCATTTATGATAATTTCATCAATTTGACTTGTAGCTATCATAATATTATATATTTCTAAATTATTGATGTAGAAACTTCTATCAATTTATTATCATTCCTACTGCATTGTATTTGATTCATTACACCTCTTCTTGAAATACTATCCCATGCTGAGAATTAGGAGCCTCACTCTATTTTGCTTTGCAATCCTACTTAGCAGGGGTAATGCAACCTTTATTACAATCTTGTTCTTGGATTATATATTTCTTATTTTGTATCTTATTGGCTTACATCTTGCCTAGTGGACCAAATCATCTAATTCTAGAAGGTTATCTTGATCCTACTTTCGAGGCTCCTAGTGGCATGGAATCTGGTTCGCTTTCCTTGTCTATGCTTCCACATTTTCACATATGTCTAGCAGGGCACTTGTAACTACAACATATGACAAAAAAAATCCTGCTATTATGCTTTTATGGATGTCCCTTCATTATTACTAGATATCTAATGTAGTGCACATTATTATAGTGCAAGCCTATTTTCATATTGTTTCATTTAGCAACACCAATATTATGCACAAGAACATTGACCCTGTTTAAAATTATGGAAATGGTTCACATCTCTTAGAACAATTTCTCTTGCAATTGTTTACATTTACTTAACTATGCTAGATTTATGTAAAAGAGATTGTAGTTAGAACATCAACATATGAAGAATGTGAAGCTACTAAAAATGAGGACAAACTCCTTAGTTGATGCCTTCTTATACTAATCTTTGTTGTTTTTTATTGACAGATATAGCTTTTTAGTATTTTGACCATATTATGTAATATGATATGAATTTTTCTTATATGCTTCTTTTGAGCATGGACTGATTGGCTGACGATAATTTTCTGTTACTTTGGAGGATATAAGAAAGATGGTTTGTACTTTGATTTGTGTGAAGCTTCTCTCTATAAATCTTGATCTGCCTCTGCTTGACTGGATGCGAAGCCCAGTTTAACTATTTTTGTGATATGAAGATCCTTTGGAATATCATCATCTTTTTCCCTTGGATTGGTAAGTTTGGTTCTTGATTATAGATGGAAATGGATGAATATAATCTAGAGAGATGCTCTCTTAGCTTTGAATGATGTGACTTTAATCTTTTGGGTCAAATTTGGATTGGACTTAGTCTGGTAAGTGCAATATTCCATGAGTGTTGGCCTCTTGCCAATATTTTTCTAGATTTAGAATTTACCAATATTCCATGAGTGTTGGCCTCTTTCCAATATTTTTCCAAATCTAGAATCCCTTAACCCTAGTTATCTTTAGTCAAAAGAAAAGTACTAAATATAACATAGTTGATCCTAAAATCCAATGTCTAGAAACTCTTAATCTCATAGCTACCAAATATCCATCTACAGACACATTGAGTTTTTCATTTTACCCTAGTCATCAAGTGTGCTAATATGTGTTGTTTACTTGACAATTTGTAATATGTAGTAGGTAAACTTGTAAGAGCCGTTTGATATTTCAATTTGTTGTTGTCAGCATATGAAGTTTTTTATCCTTTATGATTATGTGGGGATTATAACTTGGTTCACATGCTTTTTGTTTTGGACGAGGTGGATAGAGTTGAGGCTGTACATAAAATGCAGGTGCCAACTGTAGTTGAATGTTTTTAGCATCCTTTCTTCCAGGTTCCTTTTTAATTTATTTTTTTAGTACTATGCAGTTCTATATTTTTCTTGTTTCTATTTTATGACTACATGGTAAACAAAAGTCTCTGGGATGTTAATATTTCTACCATCTAATCAAAATAGATTGGGGAGAACCTAAAAAGTATTTTAATTTTTTGTGTAGGAACGTCAAAGAAGATTAAATTAGACTAGGATACTCATCTAAAGATAGTGTATGGTGATACAAAAGGATTAGAATATCTTCATCATGACTGTAACCTATGCATTATTCATAGGGATGTAAAGATATCTAAGATTCTTTTAGATGACAACTTCAAAGCACATTTTTTAGAATTTGCAATTTCCAAGTGCATTTCCTCAACCAAAACTCACACCTCCATCTATGCTATGAGTACTATTGGTTATATTGACCCTGAATATGCAAGAACCTCAAGGCTTAATGAGAAATCTGATGTTTACAGCTATGATATTATTCTTTTGGAGTTGCTAGCAGGTAGGAAAGTTGTAGAAAATGACTCAAATTTACTTCAGTTGGTAGGATTCGTGATTGGTGATAAAGAAACCAAAAAGATATGAAGATGAAGAGGTAAATGATCAAAAATTTTAAGGGATAATTCAATGGTAAGAGAAACAATGAAGTAACAATTAACATGGTCATAAGATGATAGTAATCAGAATGATGGCAGCCTACAGATGATTGGAGCTTTATCACAATCATAGAATGAAAGTTCATTTGCAAAAATGTATCATGTACTTATGCATTACAAGGGTAAGGGACTGTAGGTTATGATATAAAAGAACAGTCATGCACAAATGACAGTTAGAGGATCAACAAGCATTACAAGGTAAGGGACTGTAGATTATGATATAAAAGAATAGTCATGTTCTTATTCTTTTGTAAGTTGTCAAACATCATAAAGGCAAGGTTTGGGAGTAGATTTCAGCTAGTTTTTTTCTCTCTTAGCAATGTATTGCAATCTTTCAAGTTCTTTCATGTTGGGACAATAAATTGTAACTCTATTTTCAAGCTTACACAAGTGTATGTAACATCTTTTTGATTAATAAAAAAGCTATTTTTACCTTCTCATTGTTGTTTTATTGTACAAATATTTTAGATAGTTGATAAGTGATCTTTTTGATTAATAAAATAAACTACCAAATGACAACAATTAAAAATGCACTAAATATACTACTAAATCAATGACTAAATGATTAAATTAATAACTAAATATATGACTAAAGTAATGACTAAATAAATGACCAGTTAACAACAATCAACTAAATATATGATTAAATTAATGTCTAAATATATGACTAAATAAATCACTACCATGACTAAATAATTGACCAGTTAACAAAAATCAATGACTAAATTAACAACTCAATCAATGACTAGATAAATGATTAAAATAGTTTAGTCATAAATTTGGTTGCGTTATAAATGACCAGCAATAAACTACTAATGGTCATGTGACCAAAATTAGTCATTTATATGCAATTTTTAGTAGTTTATTTAGTTATATATTGTTATTTTTGTACTAGTGTCTACATGGCTGATATAAAAAGAGCCACTTTTCACTTTATTATTGTTCATCATTTTTCTTTATGTGCTACTCTATTTTTTACACTCAACTTCAAAAGTGATTTGCATGCCCCCTCAGAAAGTGGAAGCTAATTTGAAGAGTTCAAATTCTGAAATTTGTATAGACAACTCAATCTACATGTCCCTTAATATCATTTTTATAGATAAAAGTAAGTTCTCCTATGAACTATGCAATTTGATAGTGGAAACTTTGAAAAGAAAAGATCACTTTTAACATCTCATAATGGAAAATAAAAGAATAAACAGACCTCGATTCCAAGTTCTCTATATAAATCCTTAACTTCTGCAACATGATGGATCTGCTTTTCCATAATTAGCCTAAAAAAGAAGATAATCATTGTTAGTCAACAAGTAGCTAGTAAAATTATTAAAAAGAATGGATCATATGGCCTGACCGCATATAGATTTGAAAAGTAAAATTAACTGAAACCATGGAAAGTGACTTACCACAAGATTCTGCACAAATCGTGTCCAATGCGAAAAAATAGGTAGAGGTTGCAATCCAAAATCAGGTGTGCTTTACTTCTCCATTTTGGTGGGCTACCTTGAAAATAAGGTTTTGACTCACTGCTCCATTTTGGCAAGCTACATTCAAAATAAGCTCTTCACGAAGGTTTTAGAGTATGTCTATTAAAATAAAAATTTGCTTATAAAAAAAAAAGTCATTTTTCCTCTTAGATTATTTGGTTGCTTATTCTTAATTTTTGTTTTTTCTCTTCCTTTTGCTTATTTTTTTATTTTTCAAGGTTTTTGGGTTTTAGTTTTTAGGTTCTCTTATGGTTTTCGTTAATTTTTATAATTTGGTGGTTTTTTGTCAATTTAGAAGAAACTTTGGTGTTCATATGATGACACCACAAAAAAAATATTTATTCCACAAAAAATATTTATTAGTAATTTTATTTGTAATATTTTATTATTAATTATGGCGGGCTACGATTGAAAATAAGGTCTTGATGAAGGTTTTAGAGTATGTTTATTAAAATAAAAATTATGGCCAAGATTTTAATAATGAGCACATTTATTTAGTTATTTATTTAGTCATTTTTATTTTTCTAATATTAGTCATTTATTTAGTCATTTAGTTGTGATTTTACCCGATGACCAAATTAGTCATTTATTTTCCAAATACTACTAGTGTTAGTCATGTGACTAAAAGTTTTAGCCATGTAGTCATTTATTTGCCAAATTCTACTAGTGCTACAATATTTAAAAAGTACTATTTACAATTTATTGAGATATTTCTTTTGTGCTAATATTGTATCTTTAAGATCTTGTGTTTAGTCCAATTGCACATTACTATCATAGAAACATGTCACAACAACTTGTTTCAACACAAATAGACATGCTTATTTTATAAGAAAATGAGAAATCATTTGGGCAAGTTAACCAAACCATGGGTATCAAAGCCATGGTAAAAATCGTCTATGAAAATCCATGTATCCTAGCCCATGAATGTAATTCCAATGCTCCATTTAGATTCTCATGACCCTTAAAAAAAATATTCCAACTTGCAACCAAGCACTCAATCTCATATTTTTAGTCACTCAAAGATGCCTTCTTTCAATGTACTTTGTAACCCCACCATAAATGTCCATACAATGCGAATCCTGCATCATATATGCTCTAGCACATCTTAGATTTCATAGAGGCTCTTGGACATCCTACAATGGCATAGATGACATTCCAAGTGGCAGGATCAAGAGTACAAGGGTATTCTTAAGATTTCTCATGAAATTTAGCATCCCATTCCATGAAGGGCCAATATTAAAATAATTTTAAATTATTTTAATGCAAGGTGTAAAATATATCTTCCTAACACTCTCTCACTTGTATACATTGCATATGGTGGCAAACAAAATAAACATAGATTAGTAGCTAGTAGAAAAATTCCCATAAATTTCCTACATGAACAAAATTTCATAGTGCTCACTAATTTTTTTTAGAGTATTTGCAATCATTTCTAGCATGAATTAGATTTCTAGCTAAGCCTAGAACATGTAGAACTCTCATAAATGACTTCATCCTCTAGTATTTAAACATCAATTTGACCTTACCATGGTTTTGATACCCATGATTTGTTTAATTCGCTTGGTTGATTTCTTGTTTCCTTATAAAATAAGTATATGAATTTGTGTCATGAAACAAGTTGTGATAGGTCTACATAGTAGGTACATGCTATTATATTGAACATGAGATTGAAGATGCATGATTAGTATAAATTAAATGTCTCTATATTATAAATATTATTTTGTTAATATATTGATTAGTTTTATGTCTATTGTTGGGTTTTGTCTAAAAAAATTTCCCAAGGAATATAGTGTGTTCATTGTGTGTATCATTCTTTAATTCTATTACATATTTGATTATGTTAGCATAAATATCCTCTTAAATTTTATCGTATTTATTTATTTTTCATTTAGTGTCCAAGACACCTTCTTAACACACAAGGGACAAAAATATTGTAAAGTAGAGATTAGATGGTGTGGAGTGGCGGGAATAGGAGCGGCGTAGGTTTTTTGAAATTTGCAGAGGATGGAGAGGATGAATCGGAAGATGAAGATGGAGATTTGACTAGTTGGGAAGTTTTCTTGCTTCTTGGTGGGGCTCCTGTGGTTTCTGAGCATCGTTTGGGGTGTGAAGCATCCTTGCTTTTGCTGGGAAATTCTTTTGCTAGGCAATGCTTTTGCTGAGGAATTTCTCCTAACTTTGCCTCCTTGTTGTGCAAATTTGGATGGGGGAGTGTTTGTGTTTCTTTGTGCAATGGCATGTGTTGAGCAGTCTATTTGGTTCTTTTGTGGGTTGTTGCTTTTTTGGGTGTCCTTGGGCTCCTCTTTCTCTATCGTGTGCTTCATTGTTTCTCTGCTTTGGCTCCTTTGCATGGAGTAGTTGTTTGTTTGTGGTGGTTGGCTTCCTTGTCCATGGAGGGGCTTCCTTTTGTTTTCTTTTGAGTTGGGTGTTGTAGAGGGGTTTGGATTTTGACCACTTGTTCTCCTTGTTGTCGATGTGTTGTGTAGCTGATTTGTAAGTTGTGGAGTTCTTCGAGTTGAAGGTATTTTGTATTTGCTCCTTACTTCTGGTTGTTTGAGGGAGGTGGATTCTATTGTTTATTTGTAGCCCCTTGAGGATTTCTTCTATGTGGCAAAGGTAGTTGGAGCTGCTAGTTTTGGTTATGGACTTGGTCATGTTTTACAGGATGGGTTGTTTTCAATTCTCTATGTTGTGGTCTATGTTAGGCCTTGGGATCCCCTTATGCTTTGTTGTGCTCTTCTTGAGTTTGGGATCTTTGTCTCTCTACATATAGATTTATATATGCATGATCTTTCTTGTGGATCTCTTTCTGCTGGCTAGGTTTTCTTCTTGTACCCAGATGGAGTTTTGTTGTTAGAGGTTCCAATCTTCTTCTTTGTTGGCCCTTCATCTAGGGTTTTTAAGATTATGCTCTTGGAAGATCTATGCTACTGGGTTTTTTGTTGAAGTGGGGGTTTTGTCCTTTTGAGACCAAATGCTTTGGTGTTTTTCTCTAGTGGTTGACGTGCACTCTCCCCCTTCTTGTTTTAGTACCTTTCTTTACCAAAGGTGGTTATGAATGCTCTTCCTTCTCAAGTTTTCCCTCTTAATCTACAGTTGGTGTCTTCTATGGAAGTGGAGAGTTCTTCTATGTGGCAAAGGTGGTTGGAGCTGCTGGTTTTGGTTTTGGGCTTGGTCTTGTTTTATAGGATGGGTTATTTTCGATTCTCTATGTTGTGGTCTATGTTAGGCCTTGGGATCCCCTTATGCTTTGTTGTGCTCTTCTTGAGTTTAGAGTCTTTGTCTCTTTTCATACAGATTTCTATCTGCATGATATTTCATGTGGATCTCTTTATGTTGGTTGGGTTTTCTCTATGTACCTAGATGGATTTTTCTTGTTGGAGGTTCCACTCTTCTCCTTTGTTGGCCCTTTGTCTTGGTTTTTCGAGCTTATGCTCTTGGAAGATCTATGCTATTGGATTTTTTGTTGAAGTGAGGGTGTTGTCCTTTTGGGGTCAAATTCTTTGGTTTTTTTCTCTGGCGGTTGATGTGCATTCTCCCTCTTTCTTGGTCTAGTACCTTGCTTTACCAAAGGTGGTTATGATTTCTCTTCCTTCTCAAGTTTTCTCTTTGAATCTATAGCTGGTGTCTTCTATGGAGGTTGAGACTACTCCTATTGAGGTGAAACCCTCTTCTATTGAGGTGGAGGTGGGTGTTGTAGGTTTGGTGTGGAGATCTCTCTTCTATTGGTTCCAATCAAGGTGGAGCATGTGTGGGTAGAAGAGTGATGACTTTGGAGGTTTGGGCTCTCATTTCTTCCTCTCCTATAGAGGGGAACTCCCTCCTATTGAGGTGGTGGTGGGGTTGGTGATTCTGGTAGGGTGATGCTGCAAGTTGGTTGATGTGCTCCAGTGGTCCGTTGTGTTCTCTAACTCCCCTATTGAGGTAGGGATGTTGGATTTGATGGTGTTTTTGCTTAGGGTTTTGATGGTGTTCTACACCATTAAGTTCGTTACCTCTCTTAGCTCAATGGTGTCATCCAAGAGTGGTCGGTTTGTTTATGCCCGACAGATGTAGGCAGTTTCTTATTTTTAAGGGTTTTTGGTCCTGGTTCAAACTAGGTTGTAAAGGGATTTTGGTCATTTCCTTCTTTGTATGATGCAACCTGTGTAGTCATGTTTTTCTTATAGTGGTTGTTGTTGGGTTGTTGATGGTATGTGTTTTATCTTATTTACAACATGCTTTTCTATGACAAGGTTGTGATTCCCTTCAAAACCATTATGTACTAGGTTTTGGGTCCCATCAAAACCTATTTTTCCCCTAATCAAAAACACACCTTCTTAACACTGTCAAAAAATTTCATCTTCTTTACTTATATAAAAATATCAAAATTTTGAAGTCCATGGATATTAAAAGGATGTAAAACATGAAATTTTGGAAGGAACACCAAACCATGAAGATTGAATAGAATGCCAAAATTTCACATTCATAATCAAATCTTCAAAATTTAATATTTATGAAGATTATTAAATATAAAAATTTTGGAGATACAAAAAATTAATTCATAAGAAAAAATCAAAATGAAAAATAAAATACATGTGTCAAAGTTTCTTCCCATGTAGATGATCCTTCACTACAAATTTGTTGTATTCATCAAACCCTTACTCAATATTAAATAAGATAGTTCCTCATATCCTCCACCAAATAATTCCCAATGTCTCGATTGGGACTCAATCCTACAATGTCAATTTTTTCTTGAGTCCCTTCTCTTTTATGTGTCTTAATCATTTTTTAGCCACCTTTGATAATTGATCTAAGAAATCCCAAGAGGGTCCCCACGTGTCAATATTGCCTACGATTTTTTTTCCACTATTTCCCATATGCTTGTAATGTGATGGAAGTTGTGAAGGCCTCAAAAATTTCTATGTGGAATTTTTGTGTTAAATTCTAGTTTATGTAAGTTGTCAAAATTTCAAGGTCATCCTTATTAGTATTCCTTTTCCCCAAGTTTGATATTGCCTTTATCTTTATTGGTATGTTAGGCATTCCCCTCCTGATATGTCATTTCACCTAAGTTTGATTCCCTTTACTTTTGTTAGCCTATCAAACTCCCCTTTCCTACCATGTCCTTTGCCCATTCCTCACTACTTCATTTCTCCTTGTTGATATTTCAATCTTCTTCAATCCAAGATTCTTGTTATGAGGTATTCCCAACATTTGACCCATGATAGTTTAAATTTTTTTCTCTATTTCACTTTCGTGCCCACCTATCGCCTAAATGACTTAGTACACTATGTATGGTGGATTTGATGTTGCAACTTACAAATAAGGGATTTTTCCTATCCAAAACAAGTTATTCACCTCAAGGGCATAAATTTGAATGCAATGTAAACTGTGGAGAGAGATATCATGCCATTTTTAATGTGGCGGTTGGTTTTGGCATGCTTTTGGTTTTTAAGGATGCTCCAAGATGTTGTTTGTAGTGGATTTCATGGATCTTGGCTTCTACAACATGCAACACTCATTATCCATTCACAAATTTATTTATCACATGGTTTTGGTTTCCAATTCTTTAAATAATGTTTATTTTATATATCATGGGTTGGTCCCTAAGCCAACTTTTGGTCTAGTAAAGTCTACAAAGTATTTGAGGGCATCAAACATTGCACATCTAGACTACAAATGAAGGAATACATTCTATGATTACAAGGAATATTTTCTAAATGTGCCTCTTTGTACTAGTATGTCTCTATGGTGGTTTGTAGTGATTCAAGGAAGTATACAGTCACAATTGTGCATTTTCTTTCACCACATTTGTTGATGCTATTATAAAAGAGTTAAATGATGAGTGATGGATTCTAATGCATTATAAATTCTTTGTAGTGGTATTCCCTTTTTGTATATGGTTTGTTGTAGTTATGAGATGTATTATTAATTATGTCTATTATATGAGATAATCTATGATTTATATGTAAATACATATATGGTTTCATTGATTCTTTGTTTGATAGTTTTTCTTTCCTCTTTTATATTCATGACTCTATTGCTCAATGGACTAGGCATTGATCCATATTGGTGAAGGATATACGAATCTCATTCAAATAATCTATGTTCCTATTAAATATATAATTATATTAGGTTTTATGCATGTTGTTCATAATTTCATAATACAAACTAGGGAAATATTTTAAGAAATTTGAAAATTTATTAAATTATCAAAGAATCATGACCAATATGTCTACACCTTGCCACTATGTAAGTAATGAAAAATGAAAAAATATTAAGGGATTATAATAATTTTATTATATATGGATGCAAGTGAAAGGTGTTATCAACTATATCGAGAACTTATGTGGTTAGTTGATCTTGAACTAGTGAAAAATATAGGGATAAAGTTTATATTTGAGTATAGATACTAATTGTTAGAGTTGTTTACATTTTAAGTAATGTAAAAATCCTTTTAAGGATACCTCTAGGAACTCCCTCTTAGGTTTAAGTTGAGTCCAAAGTGAAAGAGAGACTACCCACTCTTGTTGTAAGCCTTTAACCATCCCTAGTCTATTGATGAACCCATATTTTACCTTCTTGATAACACCCTTGGCCCCAAAGGTTTGACAACAATTCTAGGATTGTGGACCCACAATTTTTGGACCTAATTATGGTGCCATTGTAGAGGATATGTTAATCAAAAAATTAATCCAAGAACCCTAGTGATACAGTCACAATAGATTTATAATAATTTTTAATTTTTCTCCTTGTTTGGGTAACTTTGATAGCCTCTAAACCTACACCCAATAGATGACTACCAACTTGAAATTTTTTGACTAGATTGAAATAAATCTAAATATTTTGTTGGTGAGTTAAACCATATTTATTTATTTATTTCTTGGAGGTCTAGTTACTGCAAGGATTTCCTCTTTACAATAGGTGACAACTGTTATCTAAAGTACAAATTTTATTGTTATTGCACATTACTATTGTTAGTGTTTCAAAAACATATCTCATCTATATAGTAGTTGGCTATTAAATTTACATCTATTTTTACAAGCTCTTGAGGGAGATTAGTTAGTAATACCTCTTTTCTCCCTACATTGATCAATCAAGGTTAAATAGTATGGATTTAATGCTTGTTTTGGAATTACTTTGAATCATACCTACAGGAACTACATTGAACAAGGTCCTTATGACTATTATAATGATTCTTATGATTTTTATTTAATATATATATATATGTGTGTGTGTGTGTATGTATATATTTTGAACACACCGAAATATTGAGAGGAGTGTGAATCAATATGCTTTAAAATTCAATCCCAATTAACTACTACTGAAGTTAAGTTATACCAATTAAACATTCATACACTTAATCAAAACAAGAGATAAGACAAGCAACCACACAAGAACATAGATAACACCAAATTTATGTGGAAAACCCCTTAGGGGAAAAGCCACAGTGATAAATGTTGTTAGGAGTCATTGTCCCAATCCAACCTCACAAGTAAATAGCAATTTACAATTTGATTTTGGGCTACAACCCAAGGAAGAAAATACTATGTGAATTTGTTTTTCCCTTTTTTAGTTGTCCACATAAAAATACTAGTGTTCATGTGTCATGTAATTCTATGGTTGTCTTCATGCTTTCTTAAATCATTGTGGTTATTTCTATTTTGATAATTGGATGGCTTAATTTTAATTGGTTTAAAGGAATACTGATTCACCCCCCCTCTCAGTATTCTGGGTGTTCAACAATTGATGCCTAAAATTTTGAAAAGATAGGTGTACATGGACTGATTCACCCTAGGGTGAATGAGTCATAGGTAAGGGGTTTGAAAAATGAAAGTTCTAGTTTCTTGCTTGATGTTTGAATTCCCTGTTTCACGTTGCAGATTGTGGTTTCAGTGACGAAAATTTCCAAATTTAGGTTTCCTAATGCAAATGAAATCAGTGACAAATAATGAAAAAAGTGACACTTTTTGAAATGTAATTTTGACTCAATTTGCTAATGTAAATGACTAAAAGTACACCAATATGCAAGTACTATGAAAAATCAATGTAATTTATGCATACAATTTTTTGGATTTTTCAAATTTTAAATAATGCAAAATGCAAATTTAAAACCCTAAATGAGATGTAAACTAATACAATTTTGAAAACCCTAAATAGAATCCAAATTAATGCAATTTCAATGCAAACTAATGAAAATCTTAGATCTAGGATTTTAATGACCTCCAAATCAGAAATTAAGATGTACAATGTCGGGTTCACCAAAATGAAATGAAGGAAAATAGGTTATATAAAATGGGTGAAGAAAATGGGCGTGATTGAATATATGCACTTATCTTCCTTGATTCATCAGAAATAGATATTCCCAAAGGTAGGATTTCCTTTTAACCTTAGGTGAGTCAACCCTATTGGAGATCTTGGTTATTTTCCTTATGACAAGACGAGGTAAATATGCCTGAAATGCACTTTTCGGAGAAAAAAATAAAAATACTAAATAAACTTGATTATACAATGTGAAACTTGAATCATTAATTTAAAGCATAACATAATCAGAAACAACATACTTTTGACAAATCTAAGAAGGGTAAATTGATGTGTACCAATCACCAAAATTTGTTGTTGAGTGTCCTCCTGGGACAGATTCGCCCTAGGGTGAATGGGTCCTACTATAGGGATCCAAAATTTAATTTCACAGTCCTCTACTCTTGGATATGCACTCCTAATCACTTTGGATCTCATTATTGGAAAGTCAGAAATAAATTTTGCAAGATTCTGCGGGTTGACAACTTTGACAACTTTGCAAAATTACACTTTCAATCAATCTTCAATCCTTCATCACCTACAAATTTGTACATACAAAGAGAGGGAAAAATTGCTTGTTTTTGGTGAATAAGGGTTTTCCTTGGTCAAACCCCGTTTTGGTAATTAAACCTTGAAATGAAATAATGATAAAAAGAAGGAATGATGAATGAACACTCGCTTGTTGTAACTTACCAAATGTAACACCCCGTTGCACAAACCCCAAAGGACAACTAAGTACACAACAATTTTTATTTTTTATTTTTTGAAACACAAAGTACAAATATTATGTTAACTGATGCAACTAATATAACTTACGATTACAAATTAAACACCTAAGTCCCTTGGGGTACACGAAGAGACATTACATAATCTACCCATTATCAAATTTGATTAACTAACTCTCATTTCCAAGAACATAACTTCTCCCCTTAAAACATTTATAAAAGATAAGCATTAAGACGAGAACGAAGCACATAGATGCTATACAAAATTCCATAATGAATTTAACTTGGAAATATTAAGAACTTATTTACTCAAATGTAATTACATCATCAAGAATATTTACAACTATGAATAAATCTTGAATTATAAAATATGATTATACAATACATCATTCTTCAAATAAATCTCAATAAACAATTATCCAAGTTACAACATACATCTGCCCAATACATGGGAGAGTTACATTTCCATTTACAAGATATAACAAAAGTTCAATTATACATTAGGAAGTACATAACTCTGGATCATTTTGTCTCAACAATCTCTGTGTTGAAGGAACAACTGCCAATGGGGAACCCAACGGGGTGTGAAGCACGTTCCACCCGACCACCCTCATGCTAGGAGTAGTTAAGAAAGGATTCCCGACCAAGGACGTCTAAGGTAACTCATAAGACTCAACTCCAAACATGGAAAGAGAAATCACACATATAGGAAACCATAACAACAAAAGTCCACTAACAAAACATGACAACAATAATCACCAAGTCATAATAATAAACCACTTCCAGAGGATTCCAGTTAAAACAACTAAGGGGGAGACTAGAGGAGAGTGTCATCGCATGGCCTTACATGGATTATCCAGACATCCTATCACAAGGTGCTGCTTCCATCTATGGTTATCCTGACTGCCTATCTCAAGGCGCCGCCCCATAGGGTGACTCATGTGGAATCGTGAATTTCTCGTAAAGACGAGATCACAATTATGCCAACCACGACCTTCTCGGCCACCTTTAGTCTTTGGAAGCCCTAACAGGCAGACGAGGAATCTATAATTATCTTATTAATTTTTAGCTACCCATCCCCTAATTAATTAGTTAGGTTTTCACTTTTTACACTAACTCTAACGTGGGTTATCCTAACAGCCCCTTTGTGTGCCGGCACCCACATAGAGCCACTCTCCCTAGAACCCCCAACACACAACATAATCAAATGAATTGTACCCACAAGTATTCTAATCACAGAATAAACAATCGCAAGGCAAAACCATCTTGCTATAATCATATGACTCAATTACCTAAACAAGACGATTACAAACTCAAGGTAGACTCAAGATCGCAACCATAAACAAAATGGAATCAAATATCATATATAAAAGCCTCATAACTTAATGCACCAGTTTCCCAAACCTCTAGAAGTTATAACAATAACCCTATCCCCTATGGAAGGAAGACTAACTTAAAAGTCTACACATGTTTATAACCCATCACAAGAAACTCAAGAAATAGCTAATTGTTCAACATTAGGGTTCATTTAAGAGCACATGTTTACTATACTTAACAATCACATTGAAATATCACTTTGCATGAAATCCATCATAAGAATTGATCTATAGTAAACTCAACATATTTTGATAACTCTAACCACTCGAAAAGTTTTGGTAAAAATATTTCCTCCAATTTATTCAATAATAAGTTACTATTACAAATAACTTCCATAATTTTTCCTCTAATTTAAACAAATGAATATATATATTTATATATATAAATATATAAATATATATCCATATATATATATATATATATATATATATATATATATAAATTTAAAATTTAAATTTAATAATTTCAAATTTTGTAATTAATAAATAAAATAAAATAAATAAATAATAATAATAATAATTTTTTTATAAAATAAACATAGCACATGCAATATGGAGGCCGCGCACCTCCCCATAGGGGAGGATGCGGCCCCCAAGGACTGCGTACAACAGTCCCAAGGACTACTGCGCGTAGCCTTAGGGACTGCACTGGGGTGTACGACAACAGCCGTCCCCCACTATATATATATATATATATTTATATATATATTTTAAATTTCATTTTTTTAATAAAATTCGTCCGCTAAAATATTCTTTGAAACCAGATTTTTAGTTTTCAAAATATATTTATTATATATATATACTGTATATATTAATATATGCATATATATATATATACATTTTCATGCAATTTATATATAAATTATAAATTCTCAGACAAATTGAGAACATAGTAAATTTATCAGCACAATTTTTTTTGAGAATTTTTGTTTTTCCTTTCAAAATAAAATAAAATAAATTGGAAACAGATCACCATATTTAAATACAGGTAATGTTTAGAAAATTGCACAAAAGTTTCCTTGTTTCCTAAGTTTTACAAATTTCCTGAGTGTTACCAGAGAGTTTTTAATTAAAAATCTATAGAGGTTTTATTTTCAATTTCCTCAGTTTAAATAGAGATTTCTAATGCAACTTTCAGAGCTACTGTTTCAAGAATTTTCATTTAACAGGGTTCACTAATTTTGCTGTGTAATTTTCTTATAGGGGTAACACAAAATTTTCCTATAGGGGTAACACAAATATAACAGCAAAATTGTGCAGCCGGAAACACTATTTCTATAGAGAATCTTCTAATTTTCATAGAGGGTATAGTCAATTCCTCTTACTCAAACAAATAAATTATTCAAAACATGAAAACATTCAAACCAAAAATAGAAAGGAACCTATTTCCTGTAGGCTGTAGAAGCAAAAATTGTGCCAAGCTTTGTCACGGAAACCTCCAGATAAAGCTCTTACCATAAGTTTCACCTCCAGCCAAAATTCAATTCCAGAAAAATTCCTGCAGCCTTTTCACAAACTCTTTCACAAAAGTTAACCAGAAAAACCCACACCAAAACTACACACACTATTCCTAGCCAAAAATTCCCGTTAACCAATTTTTGTTACCCCCATGCCCATATTCTTTTTGAGAATATTATCCCCCGCCAGAAATTCATTAATTACCCACTCATTCCCGTAAACCTCCAATAAAAGAAAATATATATATATATATATTTTTAAAAATCAATTTTATTTATTTATTATATTATATTTTATTTATTATATATTTTGGTAATAATAATAATAATATAACTTTATAAACTATTTAATTTAACTTAAGAATTCAAGAAATCAATACTACTTTCATAAGCAAGTTCAACACTCTAAAATATAACAAAGCAACATATATTTTATTTAAATTATCCTTTTAAACAAGAATATTACTTCATCAACTTAACTATAATTAACTTTAATAACTCTATCAATTAAATATATTAATTGATCACACATAACTAAAATCAATTAATTCACAAGCTAAAATATTAATCAACACTACACAGTTACACACACAGACAAGTTGAAACAAAGACAACATTGGACTCACAGATGACAAACTTGGGATGGGAACTCTTTCTTAACTACTCCTTTTTTCAACATAAATCCCGTTGAGTTTATGAGACACGCTCAAACCTGACAAGCAGGTGGAGTCGATGTCCAGTACCTGCATCCTGCATAGAAACAAATGTCATGAAACATGTAAATCACCATTGTAGACACATCGTGAAAGGTAATCGCAGGGTAGCAGGGCACTTGCAAGCAAGTGATGCCACTCCGTCCTTTCACCAAGACACACTAGCAAACACACCAAACATCATAACAGCATAAAACTCACAACATCACCATACATATATTATTAAAGAACACCACAAAATAGTCATGTAACATAATCACCATGAAATGTATCATTTAGCAACATATGAAAAATCCAGTACAGTAAATCAACCAAATAACAAATCCATGCACAACCAAAATGGTGAACTGATCACCCACACAACCAAGTACAAAATCCACCCATAAGAGAAACAACAACATGAGGGGTATTACACCAAACGCTTTAATGACTTCCCTTGGAGGACTGAAGTCTAACACATCTCTCCAAGGATTTCATCTTGCATGAAATGGCCTGATTGGATGTTTGAATGCTTAAAACCTACACCATAATGTTAGCTCCAAAAATATGCATGAATGCAAATAACTTTGACATGATGCTTGAGATCTTCAATGCTGATATAGAAGATTGATAAATCTGCTCTTGAATGCTCTTGACAATAATATTTTCTATAATTTTTGCTCATTCAAAAGTCTTAAGATTTGAATTGATAAAAATACCTTGTATTTATAGGCAATTTTCTAATTTATCTACAATTTATAAACATAAAAGGCTGACAATTCCAATTTGAATTTGAATCATAAAAATGATACCAAAAATGTATTAAAAAATGAGATCCAAAGCTTAAGGAAAATCCATTCGCCATTGAGCGAATGGGTCCTAGGACCTAAATCTAGGATACTTAATTTTCAAGGCAATTTAATTAATGCTTGCAATTGTTTAATATAGGTTCCCCTTTTGGAAAATGGGATTAATTAGGATTTTAAATGCATAATTGGGTCAATTAGAGGCTTAAGTCCAATTAACTAAGGGGAGGCAAACAAAGTGATAAAATGTAAAGGAGTACATTTTTCGTCACTACAGTGGGTTCACAATGTGAGGGAAAAAAAATATTTAAATTAGTTCCTTAGCACAATTTTCATGCAAAAAATTATATCAAATAATAAAGAATAGAGAGGAAGCTTGAAGATTGTGATTCTTCACATGAAGTTCCTCAAATGTCTAAATTATATGTTAAGGATATAGAGTTGGTTTTGAATTAGCTTTGTGATTTAAAAATGAATGAATATGTTATATTTTGAGGTACACCTAGGTTGTAGTCTTTAGATGAACTAGAGCACTTGCATTATTCAACCTAGTTTGAGGATGTAATCATACATGACACATTTTAGCTAGATATTCAAGAAAATATTATTTTATTTGTTGATTTATGTGCAATTCAAAATGTGCATCATGCTAGTAGTGAGGTTGAGCATGGGGATGGATCCTACTTCCTATGGTTGTCATGTTCTAGTGATTTTCACTCCCACCTCCAACATAATGACCAAAGAATTACTAGTTTGCATGTCCATGTATGCAAAGAACACCATTTGTTGTAGCTTCAAGGAGATAGAAATAGTGTTGTATTGAGGGAGATCAACTCTTTCAATAAGATTACCTTTGACTAAGACAAGTAGTTGAAATATTTTTCCATGGCCTTACATGTCATGAATTTTTTTGTAGGGTCTAGCCTATAGTTATGATTATAACTTTACTTGTAGGCATAAACTTTAATTTTGTGGGCTTCTATGTCATTTTCTACAAGTTATTTTTCCATGTATATACTATTTCCGTGATTCAATTTATGTTTTCCTATATATTATTGTATTTTGTGTAATCATGATCCTTGTGGGATCATGATGAAGTGTGGTTGTCTTGATCATCTTTTTGATACCCTAGTTTGGTCTACTCCTAGAGAAAGCTAGATTCTCAATGTTATAGCAAATGGCACACTTACACAACAAAATCATGTTGGGTCTCAATTACATAGTGTTATTTTTTCCCCGAGTGCAATCCATTTTATGCCTTGACCCTTTTTGACACATAAATGTGAGAAATCCAAAGTGGGTTCTTATACGTTAAAATTTCCTAGGTGTTATTTTCAACTATTTTCCATGTGCTTCTGATATATGTTGGAAGTTGATAAGGTCTCAAAAATATCTAAGCAAGGAGGTTTTGTGTTAAATTCTCAGATTGTGTACAAGCTATCATATTTTTGGGGTTGTCCCTCCTAGTATGCCTTTTACCCCAAGTCTAACCTTTCCATTATCTTTATTGAGATGTTTCATACTTTCCTCTCCCATTATTCCATCTCACCTAAGTCCAATCCCCTTAACTTTTTTTGTCCTATATAACTTCTATTTCCTATCATGTCTTTCACTCATTCCCTATTCCTTGCTTTCTCCTTGCTAGTATTCCATCCTTCTTCCATCTCAAGTATTTGTTATGAGGTATGATTAATCATTGATCCCCAACAATCTAAAATTCTTACCTTTTTCACTCACTCCCACCTACCCCTTAGATGATTTAGCACATCATTTATGACTAGATTCAATGTCACAACTTGTAGAAAAGGGTTTTTGCACGCCTAGAACTAATTATTCACCTCAAGGGTACAAATTTAAATTCATTTTAGACTATAGAGAGATAGAGAGCATGCCATTTTTAATACGGTGGTTGGTTTTGATGTGTTTTTGGTTTTTGAGGATTCTCTAGTGTGTCATTTATAATATATTTTGTGGAAGTTGGCTTGTGGAACATGAAACATTCATCATTCATTCATGAGTTGATTTCCCACTTTCTTTTGGTTGCCAAAAAAATCTTATATATATGTTAAAAAAATCTTATATATATGTTCATTTGACATGTCATGAGTTGGCCACTAAGCTAATTTTTGGTCTAGTAAAGTCTAAAAAGTATTCTAGGACATCAAATGTTGCATGCCTAGACTATAAATAAAGGAATACATCTCGTGAGGATTAGTAAGGATTTCTAAACATGCATCTGTGTATTCGTATGCACCTATGGTGGGTTATAGTGATTTAAGAAAACATATATTGCTATGCATTTTCTTTCACCACATGTGTTGGTGTGATTTAATAGGGTTAGATGAAGAGTGATAACTTCAAATACATCACAAAAAATTTTAATGGTCTTCCTTTGTTGTGCATATGGCTCATATTATTTATGAGATGGATTATTAATTGTGTACATTATATGAGATACCGTCTATAATTTGGGTGTAAATATATATGTGATTCTATTGATTATTTGTTGGTTGATTTGTCTTTCCTCTAAGTTACTACTCATAATTTTTTACCCAATGGAGTAGGCACCAATCCAAATTGGTGAAGGATAAAACCCTCTAATTTGAATTATTTCTAAATTCCTATTAGTTATAGGAGTAGATTAGGTTTTTATTCATTTTTTTCACGATTCAATAATATGAACCAAGGAAATATTTTAAGAAAATTGAGACTACTAAGCTCTCAACGAATCATGTACAATATGTTTACACCTTGCTACTATGTAAGTAATGACAAATTAAAAATATTAAGGGATTATAATAATGTTGTTATATATGAGTGTATGTCCAACATGTTAGATCTACTATATAAAGATATTATGCAGGTAGTTGATCTTGACCTAATGACACATATAGGGGTCAAGTGCATATTTGGGTATAGTTTTTAATTGTTAGAGTCATGTACATTTTAACTAATGTATAAAACCTATTAATAATACCTCTAGGAACACCCTCTTGAGTTTAAGTTGATCCTAAAGTGCAAGAAAGATTTCAAACTCTCATTATAAGCCTTTAACCATCCCCAATATGTTGATAAACACCTATAATACCTTCTTGATGACACCCCTAACCTTAACTTCCAAAATAAAATAGTATAGTACCATGTATGAATAAAACTTTGGTTTCAAGATGAAGAGGCATGTAATCCAAGATAAAGATATGTTGACCAAACACTAGGCCCAACACCATCTAATCTATTGTCAATTTTCAAGGAAGAGGGTTATCTAGAACATGGTAAAAATGAAGAGTGGTTATGGGAATTTATTTGATGATCCTAGACATAATGACATCACCAAATAGACAAAGAATGATGGTAAGGAGAATGAGGAGGATCCTAGTTAACCACCATAATTTCTCTAACTAAACTTGATATGTAGCATAACATTATAAAAAAATCATAGTTCTACTAGTTACAAAGATAAAATAATAAACAAATATGTGATTGAATATATAAAAATATTTATATGTTTCGAATTTTAAAAGTTATCTGTGTGAAAAATATGCAAGTTCTATTTGTAATAATGTAAAAAGAGAGACATAATCCCTGACATCTACCATTTTCCATAAGCAAAAAATATGGAGTACAAAGGGATTGAAAAGAATGTGAATCAATTTCTATTTTGAGTAAAAAAAAATTAAAAACCAAAAAAGGTTCTTAATGGTATTTGCTTGATTGATGGTAGAAGGGACACAAAGGGTGTGTTATCCCTTTGTAAATCAAGCAACCATCAATTTTGTAGTTCCCAATAAATAATTAAAGAATCAACAAAAATGAGCCTATTTTGGTTCAATGATGACTTTTCAAACCTTGTCAAACCATTTTTTCCATATGTTAGTTGAAGAACTCAATGTTTATCTTTAATTGAGAGTATTTCAAATGGAAAAAAATCTTCGGAGCAAAGAAATGACAATCGAGAAAGGTTTACACCACTGAAGAGGTGTGTCAACTAGCCGCTTTCTATTTTTGTAGTCAAAAATAAAAATTGAATAGTGTATTCATCATAAACAATTACCTGAATCTTATGAATAAACTCATATTCATTACTATTAAAACAAAAATTAATTTCATTTAAACATCATAAACAAAATGTTAAACAAAATGTTTCTACTAAATCACAAATGCACCTTTACCAAAAAAAAAAGAAAGAAAAAGAAGAAAGAGACATCAAATTCAATATAAGAAACCACTGCATGGAGTAAAACTTAAAAATAAGGCCAGCCCTAAAATTGTCTTCAATATAAATCAACCAAGATTTAATCAATTTCCAAGCTTTCCAAATGTTTATAGAAACAAAAGCCTTGCAATATTTATAAGTACTAGACTATCAATGATGAGAAACAATCTCTAGGCTTCATAACCATTGATGGTCTGAGTTATGTAGTTTCCATACAAGACAATCCCTTGTAGACGAGTGTTAATAAATATTATATTTACTTTGCTGATGTGAGAAACTTTTATATAATCTTCATGAATTTATCAAAATTCAAGGATAAAATCACTTCTGACGTCACTTCCCACCCATAAACTTATGACTTAAGGCACCGTATAAAAATACTTATTGAACCACTATTCTATTTGAAGAGAATATTTAAATGAGGCAATGGAGGATATACCTGTGTGTCAAAGAAAAGTCATATACAGAGACTAGAGACATTAGAGATGACTACAATACCCACTCAAAAATAATTATAATTTATCTTTTTATTGGAATACATTGAAGATTACAGATAAAATACATGACTGAAATCACAACAGGATCTAGAGATTATAAATGTCTATAATACCCACTTCAAAATGAATTCTTACAATGATTAAAATTTATTTTTTTATTATACCCACTTCATTATAATTACTTTTTTATTGAAATAAACTGAAGATAGACATGACTGAAATCACAGCAGTACCCAATCATAAAAATAGCTATAATTGGTTGAGATATAATAGTTATAATTGCTGTAGTGATCAAAGAATAACATTATACTATATCATCTTACAAAAGCTGAGCCAAATCATTGGGTATATTCATGCATGGAAGACTGAGTATTAAAATCTGTATTATTGAAGGATTGGAATGTTTCCATCCCATTACCACTAGTTTACAGTTTGTTAAACCATTGCTGCGGATTCCCACAATATAATGACAAACATTCTTTATCAACAGTGAGAATATAATGATGAATATGGGACCTAGTAGTGCACCTTTCATTATCATAATAAACGTGTTTCATATCATTTCATCTATGTCCTTTGAACCTCTGGTTTTTTTTAAACGTTGTTCCAAGATGATGTTGTTGATTCTTTCCAGGTTAGTCATGTCAAAACAATTATAATTGTTTATTGTGACTCCTTTATCATATAGAGAAAAGAATGGTTCACATTTATAATATGATTCAGTGATGGACAGCAATAGAATGCCCGTGAATCTTAAAAAACCATGATAAAATTATGTAGCCAACTTGACCACTTTAGACAAAATAATTTTGGACGGTATTTTGAAAATGACTTCCAAATAAAATTATATATATGTAGAAGACATTTATCTTCCAATTTCAGATAGGAAAAGGCCCATTGGAAAATGCTGATTATTGTAGAATTTGAGTGATAGAGATAAACTTCTACTCTAATTTCTAGGAGTATCTTATTCTAATTGATTATTTATCCAAAAAAAAATTGTGAAAAATATAAATATAATGGTGAAATTTGTATATTCATATTATTTTTATCTAGTTTTGTGTGTATTTTGAGGTAATATATATATGATATGTATGTAACTTTAAATAACATCCTTGTATGATGTTGGGTCTATTCTCTTAACCTTTTATCTTTTTATATGGACGCATCTATATATTTGCTTCTATATTAATGTTTATCATATCCACCTATACATTTAGCTCGTATCTAATTCTTATGGTTAAGACATTATTGTCTCACCTCTATGTTTGCACACGCCTATACATTCCTCTTATCCATGGTCCAATTGCATTTACCTATGCACCTGTTTTGAATTGTCCAAGTTAAAATTCAAATTTAAGCATTTCCCTCCAAGAGCCAAGTACAATTATGTCTAATTTATTGCTATGTTCTTGTATTTAAAAATATTCAATACATTCATTCTGATTATTGAATATCTTTGTGCATTCCAAGAATTATCATTTGCATGTTCACACTTCAATTGGTGTATAAAAAAAATATAGTTCAACACGAGCACTCTAGGAGCATATGTATGACTAACAAATCTTCTTTTAGAATATTCCTATGAATCTATGAGGGTTGACATAGGAGAGCACATCCCCTTGTAATATATTGATAGCTCCACAAAGGTATTTGTAAATACCACTAGTCCACAAATATCAAAAGTCTAGAGGAAGTCAATATACACCAATTGAAATTGATAATAAAAATCTACAAATCACATCTAGAACAAATTTACAAGTGTAAGACAAATCTAGATGTAATGTCAAAAATTGCATACTCTACTATTTTGAAACTACACATTGTACCTATTTTAGCATCCATTTTTTTAGTATTTTTATGACACGCTTTATCTTTATCTTATGGTCTTTTCCTTTATTTGAATGCAAAATATTATGTTTTTTTTGTGTTTTTATGGTTTTGTGTCTAATTTGTAATTTTTCTTATTTTTTGATAGCTTTGACTTCTAATATTTTAGGATAAAAGGATGATTATGTAGACAAGAACATGGTCACAATTTTATTTCTTGATCGTATAATTATTTGAACACTCAAAAAATGTGATTTGAATCCATTTTAAGTGTATCCTCCATCCACTCAAGCCTTGTTGAGTTTCCAATAATCATCTCCTAATTCCTTTACCAAAAATAGCAGTTATTGCACTTTTTAGAGGTGTTAGTGATGAGGGCGCATCAAGCGATGTTGACGGCCCTGATAGAGAGATGGAGTTTAGATACATCGACATTTCGTCTACCAACGGGGGAGATGACGGTGACACTGGAGGATGTATGGCGCATCTTGAAGCTGCCGATAACAGGGATATTGCTTAGTGATGTGGTGTTGAGCGGGGCCGAGTTAGCACAGACTATGACAGTGTTATTTGGACATGTTGCCCTAGATCATGCGGCCTTAGATCATGCGGGGTTATTGCACTTTTTAGAGGTGCCAGTGATGAGGGCGCATCGAGCGATGCTGATGGCCTTGATAGAGAGATGGAGTTTAGAGACATCGACATTTCATCTGCCAACAGGGGAGATGACGGTGACAGTAGAGGATGTATGGCGCATCTTGAAGCTACCGATAACAGGGATATTGTTGAGTGATGTGGTATCGAGCGGGGCCGAGTTAGCGCAGACTATGACAGTGTTATTTGGACATGTTGCCCTGCCGCTTCAGGGTCCACAGTTGGATCTAGATAGATGCTTGATAGTGGGAGTACCACCGTTGCCTTTATTCCTAGCTGGGTTGATCAGTGGGATATTGCTGCCAGATCGTAGTAGGCAGTATTGCAGTCTGAGGTTTATGGAGGCGATTTGACACATTGTTGAGTGGCGTGAGGGACAGATTGCGTGGGGTGCTTGTGTCCTAGCCCAGTTGTATAGAGATATGCATCTGATTTGTTATCGAGAGGCAGTGAGTTTGACACACATGACCCTGCTACAGGTGTGGGCATGGGAGCATATTATGGTGACGAGACCGATTGTTGTTAGGGAGGGAGATGTGGATGATAAAGAGCCGCTGGCATGGAGGTATGGAGAGGCGAGGGGCTGGGTTACTTGGCATAGGGGGTTGGGAGATGTGGAGGGATGGAGGAGGATGGTGGATGATTTGGAGGGAGACATAGTGTGGCGACCTTATATGCGTCGACGCTTCAGGGGATGGAGAGAGCAGACTGAGAGACAAAGTGGGTACTTTATGGCTCAGTGTGTCCTGATTGGGATTCTTCCGCGGATAGTGGAGATGCACCGACCAGATAGGGTGATGAGACAGTTTGGGCTGACACAGGATATTCTTGGTGTGCCGGTGATGTTTCGACGGCTCACCAGAGAGCGACCATGGGGGCGTGCGATTAGCCCGAGGGAGGCTAGAGCCTCATGGGCGACGACAGTGCAGGTAGCCTATCCTGGGAGATGTGTGGGGGCAGAGGATGTAGGGGTGACAGAGTGATATGACCGGTGGTTTCGCAACCACCTATGGGAGAGGATTACACCATTGGTGCCGATTGTAGGAGCCATAGGATTTGGATCAGAGGATGAGCGGCGTGGGGCTAGAGAGGGAGTACGACATGAGGGTGGGAGAGGTCCCAAGCCGGAGAGGGGAGGAGAGAGAATGGAGGCAGTGGGACGAGTAGCGAGGAGGAGGATGACTAGGGGGCAGCGGAGGAGGGTGAGAGAGGTAGTATGATAGGAGGGTGGGAGAGATCCTGAGCCAGATGTGAGAGGACAGGAGGAGTCAGAGTGGACATGATACACTCAGTGGAGGGTAGAGCGGGCTAGCAAATTGGTATAGGGGGTAGAGTACGATAGAGGAGAGTGTTGGTACGGGCGGAGCAGGGAGGGGAGAGACAATAGGATGGAGGTTAGGAGGAGATGGAGGCCAGGAGTCAGCCAAAGATGATAGTGGGCAGGAGGCGACTAATGAGGGTACAGACCATGACAGAGCAGCAGGAGGGTGCTCAAGAGGAGACTGAGGCCAGGAGTCAGCCAGAGAGGATAGCGGGCAGGAGGAGACTAATGAGGATACCGACTATGACAGAGCCGGAGTGGATGGGTGGGGGTGGTCAACAGGAGGGGGCCCGAGAGGAGATTGAGGCCAGAAGTCGGTCAGGGAGGATGGGGAGTAGGGGACGACAGAGGGGGGGCATATGGTATCAGGGCAGGAGCCTCCCGTTGTAGAGATAGGGGAGAGTGAGGATGAGGAGCAGCCAGAGATAGGAGAGCCGAGGAGATTGATGAGAGTTGGGAGGCATGTTCAGCCGTGGAGACTGCGAGTCTGTCCTTCCATGGAGTACTTGGAGGATCAACAGGAGCAGGAGGGTAGGGAGAGTGATGATGCTATGGAGATAGACAGAGATGTGCCAGATATGGATATTTGGGATGTAGAGCCATTGGCGGTGGTTCCTGTTATGACCTCAAGAGATTTGATTGTTCAGCCGAGAGACACTATAGAAAAGCTTCAGAGCATAGATTAGAGGTTGAGGGTGGCAAAGGCAGAGGTGATCAGACTCAGAGTCAAGCTATCGAGAACACCAATAGCAGGTCAGAGGGATTATAGATTTATGGTAGAGGTGATGGAGAGAGAGAGAGAGAGGTACTGCTGGCTGACATACAGGGGTTACGAGATGAGTTAGCTGCTGTCAGTTGGGACCGTGACAGACTACAGGCGGAGACCGTTATATTGCAGGCTAGAGGGGGGTCAGTGGGGATGACTGATCATGTATCAACAAGTAGTGGGCAGCCGGTGGATGATCTCTGGTAGGAGCGAGATGAGCTACGGGACAGAGTGTATTGTTTAGAGCAGACGGTGGGAGAGATGGGGGTGATGCAGGAGAGCGAGACACAGGCGAGGGAGCAGGTTCATATTATGCAGTCGAAGAGGGATGTAGCCCAGACGCGGGTACAGGCAGTGGAGGCAGAGAGGGACACAGTGCAGGCACAAGTTCAGGTGCTGCAGGATGAGAGAGAGTTGACAGAGGCACAGATTCGGTCTCTTCAAAGGAGGAGAGAAGAGGCAACCTCAGAGGTATTAGTACTGCAGAGAGAGCAAGATGCAGTGGTGTTGAGAGTCTAGGAGCTGCAGGGGGAGAGGGATGGAGCAGTGGTTCGGGCGCAGGTTGCACAGAGAGAGAGAGACACTACAGAGATACGAATGCAGACGCTGCAGGGGGAGTGGGATGCAGCAGTGGCACAGTGGCAGTCTATGTAGGGTAGTGATGTGATAGGGAGAGATATGCATGGATTACAGGGGGAGAGAGATGCAGTAGTAGCCAGGGCAATGGTTGCTGAGGAGATGAGAGATCGGATGTAAGCGGAGATGGCGCAGTTACGCCTATCTCAGGAGGCATGGGAGCAGGAGAGGAGAGTGATTACGAGGGATCAGGATAGGTATCGTTAGGAGCGGAATTTCGCTTGGGTTCAGGTTGCGGAGCGAGAGGAGAATGCGAGAGAGGCAGGATTTTGGATGGCCGCGTACTACCATGCAGTTCCAGACCCGACCTAGCGGAGATTTCAGTATATCCAACAGGCACCCCAGATGCCAGTGCCATCTCAGTCGTTTGGGGACATGGACGTGAGGTTACAGTGATTCACCGGGTGTTACACCAGGCAGGAGATCAGTACCAGATTCCCCACAGGAATCAGATGTGGGTAGCTCATTTGGGAGATGACAAGTTACTGAGTTTTTTGACAGATGCAGGGTGGAGCATGTAGGATTTATCGACAGAGATCAGAGATGTTCTATATCTCTGGATTTTGTAGTTTATTATGCGATGGATATATGATAGATTTTGATGTATGATGGGCATATGACACATATTATATGTCTTTGATTATGACATGGGACAGTTCTTATTGACATTATGTAGTATGTTTCCTTTTTGTGATGGGTGATTATATGCATGTGTATATGATATTTCCTGCTTATGTGGATGGATATGTTGGTTGATTTATGCACATGTTTATGATATTAGATACTTATGTGGATGATTGGGTGTATGTATTTGTGGAATGTGAATAATTTTATTGATGCAGATATATGCATGGTGATATGACATGTGTACATGTATCTATGATGACCTATATGTATGGATGCCTAGTTGACTTATTGTCATGTATGTACATGTGTATGATGGATTCTGTATGAACATTTTATATATGCAGGATGTGATGTATTATGAGTCTGACACTTTGTGATGCAGGTGGCGATGTATGCATGGTTCTAACATGTTGGGATGCAGGTGGCGATGTATGCGTGATTCACAGAATGACTCTAATATGCGATAATGCTCTTGTATTTGAGAGGAAATAACACACGGCCATAAGTGCCAATAAGAACTGTCATGATAATGGAAGGTGGGTATGTAGTGATGGTGAAAATGGGTGTCATTTGGCATCTGTCAAAATTATTAGTATCCTGAGAAGAATGGGAAAGAGTGGGATAAAGTATTTGCACAACCAAAATCATAGGGTGAATGCAATGTAACAGATGATGAAATGCAATCCTAATATGAGTTGCCATCTTTGGAGCATTGATATTTGCTATAGCATAAGATACCAAATACCCTGATATATAAGACTAGGGCCAGTAGGCATCCAGTGCATGAAACAAACACAACAAGCAAAAAGGGGCTACCCCAACACCCCAAGGTCACGATGACCTTGGTCGGGCCAGGCATTGGGATAACCACAAACACACAAGGATACCCCAACGTAACACAAGACCTCAGGGATCTTGGTGGGTACTACGCGAGACAACCGAAAAGACAGCAAAAAAAAAGAAAAAAGAAAAGACCAAGATGAACCCATATGTCGACTAGTCAAAGCACACCATGATATGATGGATCAAGGTGACCATGACAAGTGTTGATAGTGAGCTCAAATGACAAATAAATTCCAAAACATCAAAAGATTACAATTAAAATCAAAACGTCCTTTGCCATAGGATTAGGGTGATGGATAGGATCGATGAGGTCTGCTAGGAAGGATGCATCCTGTTGAGACCGATGATGGATACTAAATTAGAATGACCCAGTTTGATGCCAGATGTTTTTCATTAACCAAATATTTTGATAATATTAGGATCTTATTTGAGAATAACAAGCTAGATGGGGACACAGACTGACATATCCTACAGACCTAGGGGCTCGGGGGCCGATCAGAGATTAGCCTTGCCTACGTGAAAGTGCAGAGCCCTCGTAGTTCATGAAAAGACCATGGATAAAGTGGAAAGGGGATGATGAAGGCGAATGATGGACGATCAAGATGCGATGGTCAGAATACCCTAGGGGCAGATTAAATGATTATCCTTGCCTACATGAAAGTGCAGGGGCAACGTATTCTACTAGTGATGCAGAAGGACGAGAGCTAGATGGCGACTGACACAATGGATGATCCTATATGATGACACAGACCGACCGACAAGGGGAATGAGTGACACAAGCTGAGAGTGGGATATTGAAAAGCTCAGGATGGGGGATAGGCTAGATGGGTTGTCCAATGCTCAATCAATATATACCAAGCGGCTTAGGATGAGATGGGTGAGGACGATAGTGCGGATGAAAGCATAACATAACTAGGATGTCAGGTAGATAATGATTAAGCCCTCTATGGATGACGCCTGTTACCAGGTTTTCACCATCCATACTTATCCAAGGCGCCACCAAGAGGTGGTTTTCACCATAGAACAGATTTATTTTCTTTACTTTGACTTTTTTTTTTGACTTTTTTGACTTTTTTGACTTTTTGGGGTTACCGAGCGGATTTAGGTGTAGAATTTCTTCAGATGCATGATATTGATGGGTTCGTCAAGGGGTTCTCCTTCAAGAGTAGTCAACCTGTATGCCCCAGATCCATATTTAGCAGCTATGATATAAGGCCCAAACCAGTTTACCTCAAATTTTCCCTTTTTATCACAATCCTGTTGAGTATGTTGGTTCTCCTTAAGAACAAGTTCACCAACCTGGAATTGTCGAGCACGAACCTTTTTATTGTAATTACGTTTGAGGCAGTTTTAGTATGCTTGCAGATGATCATAGGCTTTTATTCTTCGTTCATCCAGTAATTCCAGCTGTGCAAGCCGTGCAACACGAGCATCTTCTTCACTGATAAGATTCTTCAGAGAAATCCTCAATGATGGAAGCTCAACTTCAATTGGCAAGACGGCTTCAACACCATATACTAAAGAATAGGGGGTGGTGCCTGTCGGGGTGTAGATGGATGTGCGATATGCCCAGAGGGCAGGATGAATATGGAGGTGCCAATCTCGTCCAATGTTATTGACAACCTTTTTGAGGATACGAATAATGGTCTTGTTGGTTGCCTCTGCCTGACCATTACCCTGGGGGTAATAAGGCGTTGACCAATGATGTTGGATATGGAAGGTGTCACAAAGGTGTTTCATGGCTTGGTTTTTAAAAGGTTTTCCATTGTCAGAGAGGATGGTGGACGGGATACCATATCTGCAGAGAATATGGTAGAGGATGAATTTGGAAATCTGAGTACCGGTGATCTGTGAAAGGGGCATTGCTTCCACTTACTTGGTGAAGTACTCAGTGGCGGTAATTATGAATGTATGGCCATCAAATGATGGTGGGTAAATCTTGCCAATCAAGTCGAAACCCCATTGAGAAAATAACCACGATGCCAAGAGGGGCTGAAGATCTTGTGCTGGGGCGTGAATCAAATCTGCATGGTGTTGGCATGGAAGGCACTTCTTCACAAATTCACAAGCATCGTGTTCCAATGTAGGCCAATAATATCCAGTTCGTAGGATCCTTTTGGCCAGAGCCATACCATTTGAATGAGCTCCACAAACACCACCATGTACTTCTGTTAGTGTCGTATGGGCTTCGGTCTCATTCAAACATCTAAGGAGGATTCCATCATACCCGCGACGATAAAGCGTATCACTGACAATGATGTATCGGGAAGAGCGATGAACAATGGATTTGTGTTGGTTGTGTGTAAGTTCTGGGGGTATGATATTATCATGGAGATAGGTGTATATGTCCTGGTACCACAGGGAGACGAGACCTACGATATCGCACACCATATCAGTCTCAGGAATATTGTATGCAGGGATTAAAAGTTGTTCAATGAGAAACTCACATTCTGTTCGGTCTTTAGGCATGTCAATCAGGGAACCGATAGTGGCCATTGTGTCAACTGCTTTATTTTGTACCCTAGGAATTTGTTCAAATTGTATAGAGGTGAAATATTTCTTGAAATCATCCACCATGCACTTGTAGGGTAATAGCTTATCATCTTTGGTTAGGAACTCATCATTAACCTGCCTAATGACTAGCAAAGAATCACCAAAGACTTTCAAATGAGTTATGTGCCACTGCTTTGCAATTCTGAGGCCGGTGAGGAGAGCTTCGTACTCTGCCATATTGTTGGTACATGGGAATGCTATCCTGAATGATTTTGGAATGTAGTCACCTTGAGGGGTAACTAATAAAATTCTTGCGCCTGATCCATTATTCGTGTATGATCCATCAAAATATAGTGTCCAAGCTGGTGCTTCTGTGACTGTGTAGACTTCCTCGTCTGGAAATTCAGTGTCCAGAGGGTAAGCATCTACTAATGGTGCCTCAGCCAATTGATCAGCTATGACATGTCCCTTTATGGATTTTCGCTTAGGAGCATGACCCATTTGGCCATGCGGCCAGTCAGAGTGGTTCTAGATAACAAATACTTTAGGGGATCAATTTTAGCGACTAATTTGACTGGATGGCTGAGCATGTAACGATGGAGTTTCTGTGTGCTGAAGACTAGCGCAAGGCAGGCTTTTTCCATGGGGGAGTAATTTAACTCATTGCCGACCAATGTCCAACTGATGTAGTAGATTTCCCTCTCTTTGAACGACTCATCATGTTGTGCCAAAAATGCCCCCAGTGCGACTGAAGTAGCAGAGATGTAAAGCAGGAGGGGGTTTCCTGGAATAGGTGGCATCAAGATCGGTGGATGAGCTAAATATTCCTTAATTTTATCAAAACCCATCTAACACTGCTGGTTCCATTGAAAGGTGGAATCTTTCTTCAGAAGATGAGTGAATGGCTGACACTTATCTGCTAGCTGGGCTATGAACCGACGAATGGATTGCATCTTCCCCTGGAGACTTCTTAACTGCTTCAGATTACGTGGAGGTGGCATGTCCAGAATAGCCTTTACCTTGGCGGGATCAACCTCAATGCCCTTGCGAGAGACTATGAAACCCAACAACTTTCCTGACGTGACCCCAAAGACACACTTTTTTGGATTTAGCCGCAACTTGTAATGCTCTAACTGCTCAAATATATTTTTCAGGACGGTAGGATGTTCTGCTCATGTTCTGGACTTTCCTAACAAGTCATCGACATAATCTTCCATGATGATATGAATGAGGTCGTGGAAGATGACTGTCATCGCCCTCTGATATGTTGCCCCCACATTTTTGAGACCAAAGGGCATAACATTGTAACAGAACGTACCCCAAGGTGTTGTGAAAGTGGTCTTGTGTTGGTCCTCTGGTGTGATTTGAATCTGGTTATAACCGGAGAAGCCATCCATAAGGGATAGCATCTCATGTCCTGTTGTGAGGTCAACCAACATGTCAATGTTAGGTAGAGGGAAGTCGTCTTTTGGGTAGGCTTTGTTGAGATCCCTGAAGTCTGTGCAGACCCGAATGTCTCCATTTGGTTTGGCAACTGGTACTATATTGGAGATCCACTCAGAGTAGTCAATCGGTCTGATAAAACCCACCTCTAGTAACTTTTCCAATTCCTTCTTGACTAGTAATGCGACTTATGGATGCATCTTGCAGAGCTTCTATTTGACAGGCTTGGTGTCTGGGCGAATGTCTAAATGATGAACCACTAAGGCAGGGTCTAAGCCTGGCATGTCTGAGTATGACCAAGCAAAGTTAATGATTCCCTCTTGGAGTAGCTGCACGATGACCGGATACTCTTGCTTTGAGAGTGACTTAGCTACATAGGTGATTTTAGGATTTTCAGCAGTACCCAAATTAACTTCTTGAGTTTCTTCAATTAGAATAGATGATCAGGCAGATAACTGAGTTCCCACAAGGGGAAGATGAACATCTCCATCTTCCAGCGCCTCTTCGAGGTTTTCGCCATCAGATGCGTCCTTTATTTTTATTTTTTCAAGGTCAGGAAGTGCCTCAGGGAGGTTTTCACTAGATGACCACTTTTTACTTTTCTTATTCTTATTTTTGCAACTGGAGTGTTCATCCTCCCCCAATCCCATAAGGTTGAAATATGTATCTACAGACATACTGACAGGTGTGCTATTATGTAGGTCCCAATCAATAAGCTCAGGGTGACAAAGGGATAGGCTAATAGTGCAAACGGATAGGCATTCGAACATGGATGATAAGTCGATGTGATCAACGTCATCGTACGCACGTATGATGGATTCCTCCTCGGGTATGTCTTCCAATGAACCATTGTGCACGGCGATACTATTGGAAATATTAGATGATGTTGTAGGGCTTTTCTATTTTCTGTCATACCCAATGCCTATGTTTTTTGGTAGCTTTGATGTATCAATGGGTTGCAACCGCCCTTGTTCTTCTTTACCTAGGCCCCTGCCTTGATAGTTATGTTTTTCCACGAACTTTGTTGGCCAGGGGTACTTTTCCTGAAAATATTCCTTTAGAGGAGTTTCTGGTTCGGGCTCTTCTCGGTAGACCCATTGGCTTATGTCCTCTTTTGGTGCATCTATCTTGACACTTGGGGATCTGAAAGTGGTGGTAGGGATGTTTTTACCACTGAAGGTGACAATCTTGTCTTCCTTTGGAGTAGCATGTGAAGGCTGACCATACTCGTGTGGTGACGGTGGCATGGTTGCTACATTAAGAGCAGTATGCATTTCGTATTCACCACACCCTTTGTCAATGATCCGGACTTTGGTGACTGTAGGATTAGTGGTGGAAGATGGAGGGGTTATCGCGATGGAGGGTGGATTAGTGGATGATGACTGGGATGCCCCCATTTCAACCCCGAGACAATAATGTAAATGGGGAAATGACGCTTCTAAAGCACGGAAATATTCAAATGGTTGGGCGTCAGCATAGATGGTGACTTCTTGTCCGTTTACTGGGAATTTTAGGCACTGATGGTATGTGGAGGGGACGGCTTGCATAGCATGGAGCCATGGACGCCCAAGGAGGATATTATATGGCAAGTCCAGATCAAGGACATGACAAGTAATGTACTGAACCATAGGTCCCACTTGGATAGGAAGATTGATAATCCCTTCTGAATTCCTTTCTGTGTTATCATAGGCCTTGATCATGATGATATGATTACTTAAATCCGCTTGAGTATACCCCACCTATTTTATGAATTTTAGAGTACACACGTTGAGGGCAGAGCCATTATCTACCAAGACTCTTTTTATTTTATGGCGAGCAACCACGACTTTGATATGTAAGGGGCGATTATGATTGACATCGATGTTTGGCATATCATTTTGGCTGAAGTGTAGTTGATCAGATAAAGCTAGGTGTCCTACCAAAGCTTGGAATTATGTAGGATCAATGTCATTAGGTACATGGGTTTCCTGTAGGGCTCTGTTGAGGATTTCTTGATGTACAGGGGATGACTTAAGTAAATCCAAAATGGAGATATGTGCAAGGGTCCTTCCTAAGTGATCAAGGATGTTGTACTGAGAGCTTATAGGAGTTGATTGGGTGGGTGCAAAGGCCGCAGGGACAGTGATGCGGGCTCATCGTGTGGTAACAACACATTGAGGGTCTTTGGCTTTGACATGTATCATGGATACACGAGGTTCTACCTGTTCAATGTAATGAATAATACCCTCGTAATTAAGGGGTACATTCTTATAGCTCACGTTATTTGTGATGTTGTTTTGAGGATTACTGTTTAAGGTGCTCAGGCTTTGATTATGGTTTGGAAAGGTGTTTTGATATATCTGCAATTGAGCATTGGACGATGAGGCTTGACTGGTGTCAACCTTGATATCTCCGCAATCAATGAGATCTTGGACATAGTTTTTTAGACCCTGACATTTATTCAAAGAGTTTCCTTTGATTTTATGGAACTCACAATATTCATTTTCCTTAAACCATGCGGGCTTGCGTTTGGATTCGTCAAGTGGCTTGGTGATAGGATATGTGATTGGATAATTGATCTGTATCAATTTATTGAAGACAACACTCAGGGGTTCTCCTAATTGAGCATATTGACGCTTAGTGTTCCCTTGGTTGTTCTGGTTTGACTGTTGAGGAGGACGAGGTGCCCCCTGCAGTATAGATATGGCATTAGGTATGGAGGGTTGTTGTCTCAAGGATGTGTTAGCCACCTGGACGTGTTTAGTGTCAGTCGCACCATCATTTACTGCGTTCTTGTTTCTGTTCCAAAAATGTGGCTTATCTCCAAATGACCTTTCTTTATCCTAACCATGTATTTTAATGTGCCCTTTGGTGACAAGGGCACGTTCAAGGATAGGTCCCTTTTCCACTATCTCCGCGAAAGTGGTGACACAATGTAACCTAAAGTTATGAGCCATGTCGAGATGGGAGTTCTCCACGAAGAGAGTGACCATGTCCTTCTCTTTCAGAGGGGTTTTCATTCAGCTTGCTAGCGCACGCCACCTTTGGAGGTAGCTAGTAAAGGTTTCCCCCTCACGTTGTTTCTCTTTGAGAAGTTCTAAGGTGTCAATGTCCTTCTCCAAATTGAAGGAGAAGTAGGAGACAAATTTTTCCGACAGGTCTGCAAAAGATTTTACGGATCCTTTTTCGAGGGTCATGAACCACTCTAGGGCATTGCTTACTAGGCTTCGTGGGAATAGGCGCAAGAGATAGTTGTCATTGTACATAACTTCTTGACACTAGGAGTAAAACTCCTGCAAGTGGGCCTTAGGATCTTTGTTCCCCCTGTATTTGTAAAACTTTGGCATTTCAAAATGTTTAGGGAAGGGGATCAATGAGATGGACGGATCAAATGGATATGGGCATATGTCTTCAAATTTGAACGATTGTTTTCTAGCCCCAGCTTGAAGATCCTTCAAAGCGGCTTTGATTTCCAATAGATCCGAGTTGGTCGGTGGTGGGTTGGGGGGATATTGATGATAGGATGATAAAGGATCTTGGTGAGAGAGCGTCAGATTGTTGAGATATGGATTTGGATGGTTGGATGATGACATGCCTTGCTGGTAAGATGGGGGATTTTGTTGATATGGGGGCTGTTGTTGTGGGGTATAGTATGGATTTGTTTGATAAAAGTGTGGGGTGAGCTATTGAGGAGCTTGGATGGGATGTTGCGTATTGGTTTGTTGGTGTTGAAGGTACTGTTGTGATTGTTGGGAGGTTGCATAAGGCGGTTGTTGGTGAAATTGCTATTGATGGTGATTGTAGTAGTGTTGAGGGGGTTGTTGTTGTGATGTCAACTATTGTATGGGCCGAAATGGGATGTTGTGTTGTGGTTGATCCTGTGGATGCAAAATGGATTGCCTTGTGGTCGGTGGGGTGGTTTTTGTGAAGAGACCAAAGTATTATGTATAGGTTGTTGTTGATGAGATGGCTGAGGTAGCGTAGAAGCGTTTTGTACAGGGGGATGTTGGGTACCACCCGGAACGTTCAGCTGGGATGTGCCTTATGGAGGTAATTGAGGCAGAATGTTGGATTGGTGAAGTTGTTGAGATGTATATGAAGATGATGGTAGATTTGTGGCCCCAGGAGGTGGAAGCAATGGGGTAAAGGGGGTGCCCCCAGTGTTGGTTGTAGGTTGATTCGAAAGAGGGGGTGTTGTTAGCGTTAATGGCACGGGTTGTGGAACATTTTGTGGCATACCATAGGCAAAAGGACTATTGGGATCAGGCACTTGAGGACCTCCCATAACTGAGGTTGAAGCATGTGGGGGATGGTTAACTTGATAAAGAACAACATTGCCAAATTCAGGTTGATGCCAACCCTCAACTGGAGGAACATTGGGGAAGTACGAACCTTCTGGTGCATTTTGTGAACCTTGGAGTACGTTAGATGGGGAACTCCTATATTTGGACAAGTCAACACCTGAGGGGGGTTTGACACCCTTCTCAATTAGGTGGGCCAAAATTTCTTCCCCATGTTTTTCAAGCAGACGGTCAATCATTTGCACATTGGCGGGATTACTAAAATGTTCCTCAAGCATGAGTTCGGGTTGATTAGCCATACTCTCTTCACTGTGTGGTGAGTTGTTCTGATTTTCGGTGTTGGAGTGCGATGAAGTACCATTATGAGGATCTTGGGGGACATTGTTAGGACCTTGAGCAATATTTGCACCATCGATGGGATTTGTATTGTTATTAAGGTCTTGAGACATGTTCGCTTGGGAATTTTAACCTTGTTGTTGTTCGATTTGTCTCTTAACTTGTGACCTAGTTTGAACGGGCATGCAAATGTGCTATGGGTGGATTATAAAGATGTTTTTGACAAATGATTTGATTGTGATTGGATGAGATCTAATTTTGATGGGGTTTGGATTTGGATCAAATTTTGTTTGGATCTATTAGATTGGATCGGATTTTGATTGAATTGGTTGGATTATGATTGAATTGGATTAGATTATTAAGATCAATAGCATTGCATTGGTTGAACGGATGTGATTTGATTGATTGGACAATTTGATCAAATGATTGGTTTTGATAGATTTAGATGATTGAATGGATATGATTGGATGATGAAAGATACGAGAGACCCCGAGTTTAATCAAAGAAAGTTACCCTTAGTGACCTAGAGCTTTGATTGATTAAGAGGATGATCACGGCATCGAATCCACCTTAAGATTGAAAATGGATTGATTGGGCTGACGATAATGATAACTTATGACACCGAATTCACCTCTAGATGGAAGCAAATTGATTTGGGTCGAAGTTAATGACTAATAATCAAATGCAAGTGCTATGGCCAATTTGGGTAACCACTTTGTAATACAAGGCTAAGGTAGTTTGGTTATGGGTAGTGTTTGGTGATGTAAATGGTAAAATTATGATGTTCGCTAGGTGAGGGTATGGACTTTTGAATGGAATATGGGGAAATTAAAATGAACGGGTGGATTGAAGATGATTGTGGAGAATGAGTGGGGATTTAGAATGGTTAAACAGAGGTTTGGAATGATAAGATGGAGGTTTAAACTAATCAAATGGAGGTTTTGGGAGACTTAGAGTGACGAAACAGAGGCTTGGGATGATGAGATAATGGTTGGGAATGATTAAATGAGGGTTTAGCGGCTAAACGGGTCCAAATGGGGTGATTTCGGCTGTTCACAAGGGCAAATTCGCCCCTTTGCAGTAAATTAGGGGCGTAATCGCCTCACTGCGTAAAATTAGGGGCGTAATCACCTCACTGCAGAAAATCAGGGGCATAATCGCCTCACTACAGAAAATCAGGGCTGTAATTGCCTTACTGTGGAAAATCAGGGGCGTAATCGCCTCGCTGTGGAAAATCAGGGACTTGGTTTGATGAGAATGACTATGGAAAGGACTTTAAAATGACAATGATAAGGCTAATTTGTCAAAAATTTCACTGGTTTCTCACAAGAAAACACTCTCAAGCAAACACAATCCTATGATTAGTGTTAAGGGTATGGCCAAAGAGGTCTTAATCTAGGATGCACAAGGTGTCTAGGGAGTCGTCGATATACTCTTGGTACGTGAGACACAACCGTGAACACTAGCCCATCACAAGTGTGAGTCGGGAACCCCAACGAGATACTGAAGGGCTCGGAACAACTCTTCACCTCTATCTAGGTATCACCCTAGCTTCGACGCTTCGCCAATTACGACGTGACTGGATTGGGGTACAACTTTCGCTCTCCCCCCTTTATATACCCCGCCGGTACACATGGTTGGAATCATCCCTTGGGGTGATGAAATCCTCAAGCAGGGTCCACTAGAAAGAAAGCACTAACTATTTCCAACTACTCCCCAGGCTCACACAAAATGCAAGGGGAAAGCAAAAACAAGCTAATGCTCCCTTTGGGTAACAAAAAAAAGATAGACACAACAAGCAATAAATATTACTCCCCCTAATTAAACTATGTTCTTAGATTAAGCCAAACAACAAGGATATTACAAAAAGTTTGAGCGAACGGATAGCCCTTTCGAAATGTGTTGCTTCACGGTGACAAGGGGGCGCAGTCGCCCTTCTGCAGTAAATCAGGGGCGCAACCGCCTCACTGCAGAAAATTAGGGGCGTAATTGCCTCATTGCAGAAAAAGTGTTAGCCAAAAAATAATTTTCAGAGCAGGGGGTGCAGTCGCCTCACTACAGAAAAAGTGTTAGCCAAAAATAATTTTCAGCCCAAGGGGGGTGCAGTCGCCTCACTACAGAAAAAGTGTTAGCCAAAAATAATTTTCAGCCCAGGGGCGCATCGCCTCACTGCAGAAAAGTGTTAGCCAAAAATAATTTTCAGCCCGGTATGATCCCCTCCCTCTGAGAAAAGTGTTAGCCAAAATAATTTTTCAGCGAAGGCGTCGCCTCGCTACTTGAGAAAAAGTGTTAGCCAAAAATAATTTTTAGCCCAGGGGGGCGCAGTCGCCTCACTGCAGAAAAGTAGGGGCGCAGTCGCCTCACTGCGGAAAATTAGGGGCGCAGTCACCCCACTACGAAAAAAAGCAGGGGCGTAGTCACCTCACTGCGACGTATTCCTGCAAAAATCCTTACAATAGCCAACGTGAAATATAGGAACTCGCTTGTGGGTCCCACTGGGCATGCCAGAAATCTGTACCTTGGAATTTTATCATATTTTAATGTGCAAAATATCTTAAAATGAAAATGATAAAACACTAAGAACACTTCAATGATTAGCCTAAAGAGTGATAAAACAAGGAAAATAGATGAAATAAAATGCAAATCGATTATACCTTCCTTGCTGTTGAAGACCCCTTGGTTGGCCCTTGATTTAGATGAATTTGTATGCTCCTTAGATGGCTTTTGATGTTACTAGATGCAAGGTTGATAATGCAAAATGACTAAATGGATGGCTAAATGATAGCAAATGCTTGAGAATGCAAATTGGCAGCATAAGGTTGCTCAAAATGAAAGTGTTGAAAATGCCCTTGAGGAGGGGGTATTTATAGAGGATCTTGAATTCTCTAGAGAATTCAATGGTTGGGATTTATCCAACAAGGTCAAGATGAAGGGCTAAGGTGAGTTGAGGACTCACAAGCCCTCACATCTTGACATGTGGATTGTGAGATGACTAAGGTAGGATGATGTGTAGGTGATGTGGAAGAGAGGTACATGATGTGGAGGAAGGACAAGTACCTTCCAAGTACCTTGGGGAGTGAGAAGATTTCTTTAAAAATGAACTTCTTATCCCCAAGTGGGAGTGAAAATGACACTTGAAGAATTTTGGAATTTCTCAAAAATCTCCATGGGAAAAGGGAAAGAGGTTGGAGAAATAAATGTGTATTAAAAATTCACATTCATAGGAGAATCTAATGGATAAGAGAGGGCTTCCAAAAAGGTGGGAATTGGTCACATGTGCATGAGGTGACATGTCAAACATTCTAGAAGCCTTGGAAAGACAAAATGTGAATTAAAAATTCACATGGGGAGGAGAGAGACATAGGATGAATAAATGAGAATTAAAAATTCTCATGGGAAAGAGGGTCAATGCCCAAAAAGGAAAAATGGAAAGATTGACTAAAAAGTGGTGCTAAAAGTGGTTAATGACTTTCATTAAAGTTGTGCAAATACTTGATTATGATAATTAATGGAAGATTAGAGACAAGTGGCAAATGTAGGAGGATGTGACATTAATCCTTGATTAAGAGGATGCACACCCTAAATATGAATTAATTAAATTAATTCAAATTAGTGATGGATTATGGAGGATGTGACAAGGAGAGAGAAAAAAAAATTTTAAATTGATTTTAATTCAAAAGATTAGAATGACTAAATTAAATAAATTGGTGTATTTATTTAATTTAGAGAGGAGAAAGGAACCAAATAAAGTGTTTAATTATTAAATTAAATACTTTATGTGGGAAGTGTAATATTAATTAAGTAAATTAATATTGACAAAATTGATGAATAAAGAGGTAAATTTGATCATATGGGAGTGATCAAATTTGGGTGTCTACAGTATGATTTAGAGTTTTCAAATTAGATTCTCTTGGGGTTTTGAATATATTAGACTAGGTTTTGGATTTGATCTTCTATTCTTACAACATTCTACAACCTTTTAGCATCTTACAACTATACTTTAGTTCTTTTTTCATTTTCTCTCTATTTTGTGAAGCTTTCAATATGTCATAGGACTCCACTTTCTTGGAATGATTTTTCATGTTTTACCTCTTTTTTTGTTATGTTGTATTGTATTATCTCTTTGGCATCTATAGATTCTATATCTTCTAGCTATATTCCATACACAAGGATAGTATTAGACATATTTATAAATAGTTTCTTTTGTCATTTATATTATTACTCTTAACTTTAGATGCATATAGGATATTTTTTATTGATTGCATGTGGAGGTTGAAATACCAATAGTGGCATTGCCTTCCTTGTATCACCTAAAAGAAACCAACTCTACTACTAATAGCCAAAGGAAAAGAAAAACATTAATTTATTATAAAAAAAATTTATATCCATTTAATTCTTATAATCTCGCATCAACATTAAAGTTGTTGTAAGTGATTCTAATCAAATTACATCCTTAGCCTGATTGTTGCATGCAAATAGCACAAATTCATGCACTTCCACAACATACAAAACCAACCCACACTAGATCCAACTTGTTTGCCAAGAAATAACATGTGAAACAATAAAATTTAAGCTCACATTTAATAGTACACACATACACATATATCTAAATATCACACATAAATGAAAACACGTCACATTTACATAATATTGAAAATTAATAAAATAAATATTTCTCCTTTATTATATTAATAAAAATGAAAAGGTACTTGAATTTTATATTGAAAAACATAAAATATAAATGTGGACCTTCCCTTTCTTTTCCTTGCACACAACCTTGCTTACTAAATTTAAAAACTTTCCTTCTTCTTTAACATCTACAGCCTCGATATTTATTTCCCATAAATTTATAACTCTAATTAGATCTCCCCTATCTCTCCTCTTTTCCTCACCCCTCTTTTTCCTCCTTTGAATCCTTCTCTCAAAAAATTATCTCCTTTTGTAAACCACATAAGCTCATTCCCTCGCATGAAGAATAAACCATGTATTGCCATAAACCAGTGACCCCCACTCTAAATATTTCATTTCTTCAAGTAGAACATCCCTTTTTGCTTCTTACATAAAGAAAAATAATATTCCCTTGAATGGAAACTCTCCTCATGTTTAAACTATTTTTCCTCTCTTTTTCTCTATGTGCAAAAAAATTAGAACTCTTCTCCTCATTTACGATTACAAAACCCACTCTCTAGCAGATTTTTCCTATCCTTAATCTTTTTTCACAACACATACTTACTATTTTTCCTTCTCAAAATATCTTTAAAATCTCACTCAAATCTATATGAGCACCAAAAATGACTACCATGGTTAATAGGAGTGGCCCATGCAAATTTTTAATTCACCAATTCACATACTCTCTATAGTTGGGCATAAATGTGGTTAGCAAGTAATTTTTAAAATAGATTTAAACAAAATAGGGAATTTTTTTACTTTTAAAATTATGGCATGACTACTCACTAGCATGTGTACAATGCTCTAATGTCAAACTCTTAGGGTTAAAATATGTGATCCCTTGATCACTATCAAGATCACATCATTGTAGCTCATAGGTTGTGTTGTTGCAAGTAAAAATGCAACTAAAATATTCTATTTTACTCCTCCTTTGAGCTTTCAACATGAGTTATTTCTCCTCTTCATTGTCCTACTTAATACATAGTTAAATATCCTTCATATATCTTGCATACCTATTATTCTTAAGTAGTATAACTATCTTATTTCTCCTTATAAATTAGCTCTCCTTGGTAGTAAGCACTCAAGATAAATAAATTGTTATGAATGGCTCTACCTTCAGTGTAAATATTGAGCTCTTTTTCTTCCCTATGTATTTTCCCCTCACCCTTATTCTTCTCTTCTACTACATTATTTTCCAATAATTGATTGAACAACTCCTCCTCCTTTGACCTATGAGGTCTTCTTCTAGTCACAACTCCACTCATGTGATAGATTCAACTTGCTCATCCATTAGCATTTATTCTTAATTATCTCATTATTTTTTTGATAAGGTAAGCAACATTTATAGGGTGTTGTACCCTTTAGACGAAGGGCCCTCGGGGCCAAAAAGGAGCTAGTTCAAAACAGGACATGAACTAGAAAGAGCTTACAAATAGGAGTCACAAGGCTCGATAGAACAGGCCGAACAAGCCACACACAGAACAATACCAAAACACGAACAACAAATAGACATCATCGAAAGAAGTACTGGGACTAGACAACCCCAAAATTTGGGGCGGATAGAACTGACTCCCAAAACCTAAGGCCGTAGTTTGGGGAGTCCCTTCTTTTTTTCAGCACAATAGACCAGGAGAGCTCGGAACCAAGGTCAGTCGAGCGAGGCGAGATGAGCAGTTCATCCACAAACACAACGGACAAATAGCCTCCATGCAGCGAAGCTGACAATGTAGAAGAGGAGTCAGGAGCATTCAGGGGTTCAACAATAGTGTTCAGCGAGGGATACGTAGAATTAGTCGGCACAGCGATAGCAGATCAGGGAATTGGTTCCACAGAAGGGATAGTTGGAGGAAGAATCTGGGGAGCCACAACCACCAAGGAAGAGTCCTCATTAGAGGGATCCTCTGAAGGGGAGAACCTACCATGAGATGGTATGAGAGAGCATCCTTCCACCAAGTAGCAGTGCCTTTGCGGCGAGCAAGGGGGCAACCAAAGGCCAAGTGACCAATAGAAAAACATCTCCTACACTAAAAAGGGAGCCCCTCATACTCCAGAAGTTTCTTCCAAGGTATGTCCTCCACCATCAAGACCACATCACCATGGAGAGGTTCGGAGATGTCCAAATCGATTAAAATACGAGCCACCATAGTATGCCCAAGATCCTGAGACATAGAATCCACCTTCAAAAAGCTACCAATGGCATTACCAATAGCTTCAAAAGAAGAATCCTCCTAAAACTAGAGAGGGATATTCGGCAGAAAAACCCAAACTGGTCTAATATTCAGAGGCTTTGTAAGAGGATTGAACGAGCGAGACCAAGGCCAAATGAACAACAAATGAACACCCCACATCCACACCCGGTCAAGCACTCGGTCACAATCCTCAAGGAAAGTAAATGTTGCAAAGAAAAAACCTCTAGCACTGGGGTAGAGGTCAATCTACCCAAAAATAATAGGTTTCTAGGAAAGGGAAACCCACTCATGGAGATCCAGAAGGGAGGCCTGCCACAAGCTATTAAACCTACAAACCACACCCTGGCGCACAAGGAAATCCTCATTCTCAACAACCTCAGGCCACAGACCACCACAGGGGAGGCACGGGCATAGGGAAAAGGTCGAACCCTAGCCTGAGCAGTAGGAAACTGGGTACGAGCAACATCAGAAAAATATTTTCTGTTTGTGAGGAGGAGCAGGGTCCTCGTCCACAGCCTTGTGTAGTACCAGAGGACACACCTTTATTCTCGTCATACCTACCATTAGACATAACCTGCATCTCATCTTTATTCTTGTCATACCAGAGGAAATGCCTTTATTCTTGTTATAACTTGTATCTTGTCTTTATTCTTGTCATACCTACTGTATACCCTGATATTTATCCTACTCTAAATGTGCAAACTAACTAAGAATATGAAATGACTAAAATATCAAGGACACCTCAAGATTAGCCAAAGAGTGGTTCAACGAAAAGGAATGCAAATAAGATGAAACACAAACACTTTTACCTCCCTTGTTGTTGATACCTCTTTTTTGCCTTTGGTCAAATTTCGCCACAATATGCTGCAAAATGTTAGTGAAAAATAGCAATATTCTTACCAGAACAACGTTAGAGAGTTATCACGTGAATATAGCAAAAAACTAGAGAAAAAACGAAGTCAAAACGCCTATTTTACCTTCCGAACTGTGTTGTTTTGGGGCGCTGCCGCGCTTCTGTGAAGGATGCTACCGCACTTCTGCGGGGGCGCTACCGCGCTTCTGTGGGGGCACTGTCGCGGGTCTGTGAAGGGCACTGCCGCACATCTGTGAAGGGCGCTGCCGCGGTTCTACGAAGGGCGCTGCCGCACTTTTGTGGGGGGCGCTGCCGCGGGTCTGTGAAGGGCGCTGCCGCAATTCTGCGGGGGCGCTACCGCCTTTCTGCGAGCTTTTCCTACAAAATTCTTAACTCAAAGAAACATTAAATGCAAGACCCATGTGTGGGTCCCACCGAGCGTGCCAGAAATGTATACCCTGATATTTATCCTACTCTAAATGTGCAAACTAACTAAGAATATGAAATGACAAAATATCAAGGACACCTCAAGATTAGCCAAAGAGTGGTTCAACGAAAAAGAATGCAAATAAGATGAAACACAAACACTTTTACCTCCCTTGTTGTTGATACCTCTTTGATTGGCCCTTGCTTGGATTGGTTGTGTGCTCCTTAGATGATTGTTTGAATGTCTAAATGCAAGATTGTAGGTGCAAATGATTAACAAAGATGGCTAAATGATGGCAAAAGGATTGAGAGTTCAAATGGATAGCATGTAGTTATCAAAATACAAAGTGTTGGAAATGCCCTTGAGAAGGGGGTGTTTATAGGAGATTTTGAATTCTCTAGAGAATTCAAGGGTCAAGATTGATCCAACAAGGTCAAGATGAAAGGCTATGGTGGGTTGAGAACCCACAAGCCCTCACATCTTGACATGTGGAGGGTGAAGTGGACAAGAGGATATGAGGTGGAGATGAGATGTCAAAAAGGCACATGAGGTGGAAAAGGACATGCACCTTGGGGGATGAGAGGATTTCTACAAAAAGGGATTTCTTGTCCCCAAGTGGGAGTGAAAGGGACATTTGAGGAATTTTAGAATTCCTCAAAAATCTACATGGGAAAAGGAA
>VDFB02029850.1:0-36315 GCA_007258455.2 Sequoia sempervirens | reverse complement strand
ATATTGCATACATATAGGAATACATATAATATACATGCATTGATACATACATACATACAAGAATACATACATACATACAAGCATGCATACATACATACATGACATACAAGCGTACATGTACATACAAAAATACAAATATATAAACATACATTCAATAGAGTAGCATTTAACATAAAGAAAGACATAATGCGAGCATGCTATACCGTGCTCGTGTTATGTCTTGCTAGACATGTCCCTCAAAAATGAAAAAACCCATGTCAAAACTAAGATATAATGTGAGCGCATTATAACTCATGTGTGTTATATCTTGCTTTGGGAATCCCCAAGCCTTAGGCTTGGTATTTTCCTTGAAATACCAAACCAAAGGCTTAGAGGGAATTCCCAACAACTAGAGACGGTTTTTTGCAAATTCTACAATATTTCACATAATCAGGTTCGTGCTCACCGTCAGGATTGCATGTGGTTCAATATCAACAAATCGAACACTTGGGTAATGTTAGGTTCTTTCTTAGCTATCCAACGATGTAATTTTTTTCACTTTCTGACAATGTTAAGCCTTTCATCCATAATTTCTTTTGTTATGTGTCTCTTTTTTGGCAAAAAACAATGTTTGGTGTTTTTTCATTATAAATTAATTGTTCATCGAAATTTCAAATAAATTACATTTTTAGAAACTAGACTCCATTTATAGAAAATTAGTAAAAATAAAATATTCATTAAAAAAATATCAGAAAAATTGGCATCAACTACATATTGTTAGCTAATTTCTCACTGGAGCGATTTTAAAAATACTAATTTTTTTTTATCATGCTAGGGATGTACAAGAGTTGCTATGTTATGTTTTTTCTGACAAAAACAACACCGATATTTGTACGTCCTTCTTTTGAACCCCTTAATCTCAAAAAATTTCAAAATAAATTAGTAGTTTAGAAAGTAGACTCGAAGCACTTCGATCCTTGTTTTTGTTCCATCTCAAAATTTTGAGTGTAACTATCCTCAATTTCACATCCAAGGTCAGTATTTCCTAATTTAAAAAAAAAAGTGGCCACTTAAGCCCCCTTTTTGGCCCATCTTTTTGTACTTACCCCTCATTTGGATTTGATCCAAAACAAAGGTTGGTATGCAAATTCACCTTCTTTATTGATTGGAATTGATATGCAATTTGAACTCAAAGTTTCAAAGTTGGAATACAATTTTGGCAACACTTTGTTTCAAAAGAATAAAGGTCCTCAATACAAAAGAGCTCTCTCATATTTATAGATGAGAGCTAAGACCTAACCTAGGAAAAATTCTAAATAATTTGACATATTCGATGACAGTCTTTTTTGACTTCGGAATAGTGTTGTTTTTACATGTAGTTGCATCAGTACAAAATGACATGTAAAAATGTCAATGCCTATTTACGTAATGCATGTGAAAAAGCATAAAAAATTAACTAAATCTAGAAATACAAAAAGATTATTGTTCCACGCTTTGAGCTTGGAAATCCTCATATTTCTTTAGGATCTCCTACATCATTGACTCATCTAGTCCTGAAGTGTAATCGATGATAGTATAGACTTTAGTGACATTATTTTTCGCAGAAGAACAAGACTTTTTGCATCGATCCAGATGTTTCTTGAGATTATCCAAGGTTAGTTGTATATCACACAGGATGTCCATAGAAGCCACTAAAAATGCTTCATCTTCAACCTATTTTTGGATTGCTTCTTTAAACTCTTGAATAATCTCACTGGCTGGAAGAAATGTATGATCATCATCAAGAAGCTTACCAAGAAATTCTTCAATTATGTTTACCAAAATCACATGGTTCTCTTCAACATCTTCTTGAACTTGTTGCACATCCTTGACTAAGCTCTTGATGACATGTATGCAATTCCTGACTGATTCCTTGATCTCCACATACTTATCTTTGATAGGATGACCCCAACTTCAACTAACTTACCTAGTTTTACTTTCTTTAGTTGGATCCAAGACTCAAGAATTGTTTCCATCTCATTTTTTTCAATAGAAAGTGTATTCTATGTCTATTCTAGCTCAAGTTTCACCTTTGGCATTTGTGCAATTATTTCCACTACAGTAGTCATGAACTGTGATCCCTGCTCAATTATTCTGTCAACAAATTCATACATAGCTTTACCCTTTGAATAGTATTTGTCTACCTTATGGACCAAAGGTTCTTCTATGCTCATTGCAATAGGTTCTACAACCTTATAATATTTTGTAATCCTTCTTAGCACAGAGTTGAGATGCTTAAATTTTTCCTTATACATATCCTGGTCTCCTTTAGTTTATTGAATTTCTCCATCAATGTAGTAAAAGACCTTTGAGAATCTTCCTTTGCACTTGTATGTGCAATTATCTCCAGTTCAAATCTTGTAATGGTGTATTCCCCTATGTTAGTTTCCTCATGACTTTTAACTTGAAAAGGTTTTGCCACTTCTGTATATTTATATCATGACTTTTCCATATGTAGCTGTGAGAGAACCTTTGGCTTCTTTTTCCCTTTGGGCTTTGGTGGAGCTAACTCCCCAAAATAAAAATCATCAGGGGAAACCACATAATTTTTCCTTTTGGGAGTATATGTAGAAATACATGGAGAAAGAAATGGAACACCATTTTTTGTCCCTGTTATCATTGCTTGGGTCACACCTATATTTGCAGAAATAAATGTAGTAGTTACAATAGGAGAAGTCTCAGTCATCATAACACCTAAAATATGCACGTTTGATGCATCTTGTAATGATTCATTCATGAATCGATCAAACTCTGAGTGTGAGGAGATATCAAAGGAAGGAGATGATAAACTAGGAATCGAGGATGGAGACCCAAAAGTAACCTCTACATTCTATAATACTGATCTTGAGGAAGGGGATGAAAGAATTGTATGTAATGATACAAATGGAGGTATTGTTACATTGAATGAAGACAAAACCATTGTAGGTGGAGGGGAAGTTGGAAGAGGGGGAGAAGGAGAGGTAGGAATAGGAGGAGTTAAAGGTGTTGTTGCAGCAATAGTTGATGGTGCTTGGGGAAGATCTTGTGAGATATTATCATGTGGTGATACCAACATTTCTTTATCCTGCCCTTATGTTCTTTGTTCACCTTCCTCTTGTGCTCGTTCTCCCTTTGTAAGTTTCTCTTCTTCTATAGATGGTAATGTGCCCTTCCCATGGTAAATGTGATCTTTGGTCCCTTACATGTGGAAGAGGAAGGAATGCTTTCTTTGTTTTTAGTTCTGAGCTACTATTGCTTGCTTGCTTGATCATCAAAAACCTCACCCTCAAAACCTGTAGTGAAAGGTTTCAACTTAATGCATTTCCTCTACAACCACACATTGGTGTTACTTAGAATAGGAGCAAACCTTTGCCGGATAGATGTAACCTCCTTTTGCAACCATTGGATGGGAGGAAAAGGTGTGTTTGATATTTTTTTCTTCATAAATGACATTCATGATATCACCAATATCCACTATATCTATAGGAAGATCCAATAAACCAAGATTAGATATTTTCTCCATAGTGAGCCTAGAGTAATTCATTATCCTAACATCCTCATCATCTTTGCATTCTTCCCATATGTCCTCAACATGATAGATATGGGTATGAATTTTTTTTATCTTGCTCGTCATCCCTCTAAAATGAAAGTATAAATTTCTATTGAAAGTTTTGAGAGTGACTATTTTCATTTCAAATTCTACCACCTTAGCTTTAGGCATCATTTGCACTGAATATCTCCCAATGGAGATAGGGAATTTGAACCTTTGCTTATGAATTTCCTATTGCTAATTATGTACATAGATAACTTATCTACACAACTCCATTAGTACAAATTTATCAGTAGGATACCTTGGCAGCATGTAGGGATATCCTATAAGCAACCCACCTTAAGATAGATGAAAGTAGGGAATTGTAAGAAAATGCATCCATATTTGCTTACCACTTCCCATGCTTCGTCTAAAACTCTTCACTTTTCCAATGATGGATCAAACATACACAATAATGGTGCAAAGAAAGAATAATTCACCTTTCTAAAGTGCTTGATACTTCCTCGAAGGGTGATTTGAGGATAATATTTGTATACAGGCACATATCTTATGTATCCTTCTGATGTCAAGCTTGGATACTATCTCATTGTAGCTATAGAATTTACTAGGTATGAAGTCATGTAGAACTTCAAGGAAGTGTTCACCTGAATGAGTTGATCATGGATCACATCACTAATTTTTTCACCCTAGAAGATGTGCTACTTCTTCCTCTTGATAATCTTAATATAATCATACATCCATTCTTGAAATTTTGAAGAAGTTGGTAAACCTTTAACCTTGCTCAAGAGAGTAATTAAATCATTCACATCTTCCACAAAATCACTATGGGGGAAGCTTTTAGGCCATCTTGCCAGGTTAGGCCTTGGAGTCTTTAACCACTTGGTGTTGATTAGTTTCTTAGTTGCATTCTAATTCTTGTCATAAGTTTCTAGAGCATGCTCAATAGTGACATCTGTATAGGTCCCCATATTTGGAACTTGAAAAACTATATCAAATAAATTTGCATCAAGTCTCATCATCACATGGCTCGAAGAATCTCTGACACTCCTATCTTCTCTGACATAATGAGAAACCACTTGTAGAATAAATTCAGGACAATGAGCTACCACTAGAAATGAAGCAACCAAATGAATGTTTCTATCAACTACCACCTTCATCTCTTGGTCTAGAGGTTGTTTCCCTGTTCTCTTGACAAATTCATCCATGTCCATATGTCTTATCTTTGTATCTCATCAATTTTAGATGAAACCACTATGGGAGGGTAAACACCTTGGTATTTATACTTCATGTTGGCTTTCCTGCTTGAAGATGGAGATGTCCTTGTTTTTATTGAATTAATTAGGAAATGTTGATAACTTGTGAAGAAAGCCTTGACAAATGTTGAAAGAGCATGAAAATAACTGCAATGAGACGAAAGGAGTTTTTCCCACCATTAGAAAAATATTGCATTGAGTAAGCACAAGAGTGGGAAAAATCCAAGAAAGTGAAATGGAGCTAGCAAATGGAAGCAATGGAGTGGAAAAAATTGAGTGGTCGTGAGCAAAACGGACCTTGGAAAACATTTTTGAACATTCTCAAGTGTTAGGAAAATTTTTAGTATTTTGTGTAGGAGCGTTGTTTTTCAACACTCCTACATGTCTTTGGTAGATCATATGAGTTGAAAAATAGTGACACTACATGAATTACATGGGATTTGAAGATTTAGTGCATATGCATTGAATTTTCATGCTTCTATTTGTAGAATTTGCAAAAAAGATGTAAGGGCGTTGAAAAATAGTGCCCCTACACATTTGGTAGAAATAATGCATGTAACGATGCACTTTTTCAGCGCTTGTGCATGTCACTTTGGGTTATAATTTTATTATACATGTTAGTACATGTTTTTTCTACACCATAACATGTATTAAGGAAAACCAACATGCAGTGGCGGGGAAAAACTCAGCCACAACATGTATGTCGTATAGGAAGTTCATTGCTATGCATAGTTGAAATAAAATGTCACTAATGCACATTGATAGATTATATTTAGGTTGTTCATGCATAAATTTTTATCGATTTAACATGAGTGGGATCAAGCATATTGAATTCTTGGTGGGGAAAAACACCAATTGAATGATTTTACACAAGGTTTGAAACTCAAGCAAAAACATTGAGGAGACTTAGGGAAGTGAAAAACTTAGATCCCTAGCACAGAAATCTCACACATAACTTCAAAAGATTCTCTTTAGGAACATTAAGATTAGTATACAAAAATGGGAAACATGATAAGAGTTTAAGCAAATAGAAACCTGGACATATGAAAGAGACTCAGGTTGAACAACGAATGACAGGCAAAGCAAAATAAAAACCAAGAGTGCAAAAGTGATAGAAAGAAACCTAAGAATTTATAAAAAGGAACGAGCATATAAAAAATGAAAACAAAAGAAACCCTAAGTGCTAATAAAATGACATAAATAATATATTGAAAGGAGGAAAGAAACAAACATACTGAGAAGGAATACTCAAAACCCCGGCTTGAAAAACTCAATCAAAATCCACAAAGAGATCATCAACATCTCCTTAATCCACAAGCAATTATCATGGAGAGAGAGAAGCGTAGTTGAATGAGCACAAGGGAAAAAAAAATGTTGTTTTAAAAAGCTTAAGAAACCTAATTAACAAAACACATATATGAACTAGACATTCATTAATGTTTAAACATGTGACAACAAGACACGTGCACTAGCGTTGAAAAATGATGCTAATGCAACATTTAAAATGTTTGACAACATGTAGAGGCACTGGAAAATGGCATCGGTGCATGTAAAAACCACACCCTATGTAGGAGCACAAAAAAATTCCCTTGCATGGGCTAAGAATTTACTAAAATTGGAATGACCAAAAAGTGATAAAATACTCATTTCAAAGGTTTTTGAAAAATGAAACGAGGTGAGCGCTTGAGAGGATGATTCAAGACTCACAACCATGCTTAAAAGTAAATGAAATATGCCTCGTTTTACATGCTTAGAGTGCATGGGCCTATGAAATGGAAAAGTTTCCTAGAGGTTATCCTGTGAATCAAGCGTGGCTGGCTTCAAGGATAACACAAGTGTTGAAAGCTATGAATTTGTATTTTCTGGTTCTTATTCCCAAGAGGGAAGGGGCTAATTCTTTGGATCTCTTTAGGCCAATTACCCTTTGTAATACGGTTTATAAGATCTGTAGACACATAAAATGTACTGATTGACACTATACACTTGATCCCAATTACTAACACCGTTTCATCCTAAGTCATCCCTTGGTCTAACCATTTAATCAAATACCCTTATTTGATTAAATTCATCAATTTTCCTCTCTTAATGAAATAAATCATTTATCTAATTAAGTCATTCTCTCTCATTAATTAAATCAATTAATATGATCTAATTAACCCTGGCTCTTTATTTAATTAGTTTCTAAAGTCTATCTATTAAATTAAATAAATTAAACCTTTTTTAATTTAATCTAAACAATCATCCCTTTTAGTTAAATAAAAAAAATATTTATTTAACTATCCCTTAAATCACATTCCTCTCATCTTTGATTTAAATCAACCCATAAATCTAAGTCAAAATTGTCACATCATCTAATCCCTCATTAAATTAATTAACCCTTGATTAATTTAATCCTAATTCATGTCCCATCCTCTAGCTTTTTCCACTTGCACATGAAAATAGATTTAATTCATTTATTAAATCCCTATTTTCTTTCAACATGGCATAATAGAGGAAAATTCTTCCAAATTTGAAATCCTTCTAGGTGGACTTTGTCCTTCCAACAAGACATTTATTTCATCTTTGCATTGAGCCAAGTGGCATTTAAGACATTCCTTTTCTATCCTACATGTCATTTCAAATTCCACCTAAATGCATTTATGGGCACATTCATCAAAATGTGCACATTCCTCATCCATTCTCATCTTGACAAGTGGCATTTGGCCATTGGTTGAAAGTTAGTCCCACATTGCTTCATTTTGGGCATCTCTCTAACTTGTCTTTCTATAAATAAGAGGTTTCTTTACTCATTTCATCATCCACAATTTGAGAAAACTTACTATACTCAAATCCATACTCAAGCATAACAATTCTCATCCATTTCATCAAGTCTTAGCTAGGTTATGCAGGTTTTTCATCTTGGAGCACACTTGAATCTTCAACAAAGTGGATCAATCATCACCAAATCATCAAGAGCTTGCATAGGAGTTGGGAAAGGGCCAATTTCCACATCAAATTGGCACCAACTCCCCCTTAAGATCAAGAGTTTTCATATTTTTAATAGGATTTAATCTACTTCCTTGCTTTTTTCATCGTGTTCTTGCTTTCATTCCTATTTTGAACATTGTTAATGGATTTTATGGGGAACTTTGATCTTGGATTGCATGTAAATCTTATAATGTGTTTGTTTGTTGTCTCTTGCAGGTACTGGGATCTTGGTTCTACAAGATCATGTCTAAGTTAATTGCAAAGTGATTGAAACTATGGCTAATCAAAGTTGTTTCAAAAGAGCAAGGGGGTTTTGTGATAGGATGGCACATCTAGATGGTGTGGTTATTGTTGTCAAGGATATTCATTCCATGGAAGTATCCTAAGGAGAAGGTAATGCTCATCAAGTTAGACATGTCCAAAGCTTATGACAAAGTGAAATGGTCTTTTATTTGTAAATTTCTTAGTGCTTTTGGGTTTGATGAAGGTTGGATCAATTGCATGATGAGTTGTGTTATGTCGACTTCTTATTCTATGTTGATTAATGGTGTGTCTTCCTCTCTATTTGGTTCTTCATGAGGTCTTCAGTAGGGTCACCTCCTATCACCTTAGTTATTTATTACTATGGTTGAAGGTTTAGGAAGACTCCTAAAAGCCCATTTGAGACAAGGGCCTATTCAACAGTGCACTTGGGGTGAAGGCTTGCATCCTCAATCTCACTTATAGTTTATGGATGACACTACACTCTTGGGTTTAGCCAAGATCAGAGAAGTGAGTAACTTCAAATAGGATTTGGATATTTATCTAGCTACTTCAAGATGAAAGATCAATGAAGAGAAGTCTTCTATTTTCTTCTTTAATGCTCCTCTTATTTAGTCAAAGTGGCTTGTTATGTTAACCATTGGATTTGTAGGTGATTTTCCTTTGTTGGGAGGATAATATTATTAAAATTTGTGGTTCAAGTGATTCCTATTTTTAAGTGTATGGTGTAGGTTGCTCAAGCAAGTTTCATCAAAGAACTAGATGATATCTCTAGACAATTCTTATGGGAAGGAAACTTGGACTCTTAGAAGTGGATTTTGGTAAAGTGGGAGTCTGTTTGTAGGCCAATATATATTGGTGGTCTAGGTTTGTGGCAAGCTATCATTACTAGTCAGGCTTTGGCTACCAAGCTTTACTAGAGGCAATGCACTAATTAGGACCAAGCTTGGGTCAAGATCCTTTTTGTCTAAATATTTGAGGGGGGAAGTAGGAGAAGATGTATCTAGGTTTTCCCTGATGGGTAAGGGAACTATGATCTAGGATATGCTAAAAAGAGGGGCTAACTTAATCAAGCAGGGCTTGTTTTGGATTTGTAACAAGGGCTCTAATTCTCTCTTCTAGTTTTATTCTTGGGATGGTCACCCCCTAATATTGTATCCTCATTTATAGAATATTTCTCTTTGCTTTCAGGAGGTAGGGTGGACTAAGGGGTGTGATTTTAAAGATGTAAAGAGATTGGGTCAAGTGGAAAGAATGTCAATTGTGGCCCCTAGGGAGCTTTGAGGAGGATCATGCAGAGTTGGATCAGATTTTCATAGGAAGAGCTTGTAGCTCTTTGTAGAGGAATGATGCCCTGGCTTGGGGCACTAATTCTAAGGGGGTGTACTTAGTGAAAACTGGATATCAAGATTTGGATAGAAGGAACTATGGGGGGATCAAGTCCCTTGGTGGAAGAATATGTGGAATAAGTTTGATTGGCCCAAACGTAAATTTTACCTTGGTTGATTGCTCATATTAGGTGCCTCACTTGGGATAATATTTAGAAGAGAGACTTTTATGGGCCATCTATTTGTGTTCTATGTGGTATAAGTGAGGAATCTTCTACACATTTATTCTTTCAATGTTCCTTCTCTAGGGTTATTTGGAATCTTTGATGAGGGGTTGGAGATAGTCCTATGTGCATGCCCAATCCCTTATTCATTTTTGGAATACTCTGGGGAGGCCACCTACTAAGACCTTTTGTCTCCAGGTGGTGTGGGGTATTGGGCCATCTTGTATTATTTGGCAGATTTAGCTAGAGAGAAACCATAGGATCCTCCAAGATAGGAGGTTGGTGGCTTTCTAGTTTTGGCAGAGGATTCTTGGTATGCTTCAGTAGACTATACTAGTTAAATGTGAGGTGGGGACCCCCTAGATGTTAGGGAAGAGGTGGTGTTGTAGGGTTTGGGCCTAGTTGGAATTAGCTCAAGGATGGTTTATTCAAGGGGGGACAACTTCCTAATAGGAAAATATAGAGAGAGGGTACATGGACTCCATCTCCTATTAGGATCTTGAAGATTAACACGAATGGGTCCTCCAAGGGTAATCCTAGATCTATTGGGATTGGGGGAGTGGGGAAGGATAGTTCTAGGGCTCTCCTTTTCTTCTTCTCCATTTAAAAGGGTCACTAATCTTATGGAGGTTCTAGATATTCTTACTATTCTAGAGAAGGTTTGTGCAAGGTTATTTGTGAAAGAGACTCTCTGATCTTAGTTGATTTTTTGAATAAGCGTATTTTGGATAGGGTGAACTGGTAACTACCTTCAGATGTTCAACAAATTTATCAATTAAGCACTTCTCTGGATTTAATGTCCTTTGTTTATATCCTGAGAGAGTGGAATAATGTAGCAAATTGTTTATCAAAATGAGTTTCTAAGTATAGGGGCAATTAGAAGGTTGATGATTGGGAGCAACTCCCCAAGGACTATCTCCAAAAATTGAAGTTGCTAAATCAAGAGGATATGGGGTCCTTTGTAATAAACTCCAAAATAGGCTTCGAAGAGGACGACATAATTGTTGATGGTAGCCTTCAAAGATAGCGGGATCTGTAATTAGGAGAAAATCATGTATAAAACTAAAATAGAAATATATCAAATCCTAACTAGCACAATAGAGTATGAGTAAGCATGAAAATCACAATAACAAATGAATGCAAACCCAAATCCACGCTAAACTCGATTTATCTCCATTTCTCTTCTCCACCTACATAAAAATGCAAGATTTTGAAGGTTGATTGTTGGAGGAATGTTGGTTGCTCAATTCAGCAGCATAATGACCTGATGAAAATGACAGATGGAGAATGATAGAGACAAATGGATGGAAGATTGAAGAATGATTTTGACAAAGTGAGGATACTTGAAGAATCAACCCCCTAAATGGATTGTGAGAGGCTATATTTATAGAGCCTTGATGTGGATTTGATAGGATTCAATAAGGATTTGATTTTTGTTTTATTTGATCAAGGAGGAAATAAAACAAGATAAGATGTGAAAAGATAGAAAGATTTTGATTCTCTTTTAAAGGAAATAAATCTTGAAAAAGATGAGAAGGATAATTGATGAATTAATTAGATACACATGAGTTTCAATTTTGGAAAGAAAGTGAAAAGATCTTTTTAAGATTTTATTAATTAAATAAATATTTGATTTATTTAATTAATTTTGAATTTATGATTTCATCAATTAAATAATATAAATTATTTAATTAAAATTAGAAGAATTAATAGAAATGATTTAATTAATTAAATAATATAAATTAACAATGAAAGAGTAGATGGAAATCATTTAATTATTTAATTAACATTAGAGGAATGGATGGATTATTATTTAATTAACATTAGAGGATTGGATGGATTATGATTTATTTAATTAAATAATATAAATTATTTAATTAACATTAGAGGAATGGATGGACTATGCATAAGAAGGGAATAAATGAAATTAGTCAAATAAATAAGATTTATTTAACTAATTAGATGATGACATGGGTACCTACGGAAAAACATACTACAAGATGTCTAAATGATGCAATGTTGTGACAAAATGTTGTAAGAGGACATTTTTAGGTGTCTATAGGATCAACTCTATTATTCTCACCACCCCTAGATATATCTACTGCTATTTCATGTGTGTCGGCTAATATTGACATTCACATATTATTCATGGCAATTATATTGTCATTGGCAATTGTCGAATAGTTCCAATCACCTAGAATGAAAGAATCATGGATTTGAAATTCTATATATTCATCATTTCAATTCATAAGAGATATGATTGATGGCATTGATATTGGCTCGGGGTGATTATCGCGGTTGGATCCTAATGCCACCATTATTCTCTTTTTGTTTGTAATGAAGGAAATGGAAAAATATTATCTAAGAAAAATATTATCTAAGCCGCCATCAGGGAATCAAATGATTACTTTGGGTGGAATCATGAAACTATTGGATAATTCTGATTGTATGGTTCAAAATTTATAGCCGCCATCACATTCTCATTGCTTTTCATTTATAGCATCAACAAATCACATGAATGCAAAGTTAAACTTAGAAATATCGATCTAAAATCTCGCATCAACTTGTCACAATTTTTAGTGCTTATAATTAAAGGAATCACATCATAAATGGTTGCTACATTAGATACCATAACTTATATAATATTAATACAGTTTGATTTTAAAGAATTTGTTTGAGCAGTAATTATTCTTCTTCATTAGAATAATATTCTTACATGAATCCTCATTTCAAAATTCATCTACATAATCTGCATCAAACATTACTATTATTGCTACTATCATAATAACCATTTTAATACATATATACACATTTATTTGTCTAAGTATAATCAATAGATAGAATTGCTCTATTGATATAACTTAATACCCTAACCTATAATACAAATAGACCACAAAATTCATAATAATCCTATAAGGGACATTACAGTAGTATCAAAGCTAGTGAACCTACCAGCCTTTGGGTAAATGTCAAAAAACTTGATAAACCATGAAAATAGAAGATATCAAGCCATTGGCAAGAACATTTTATGAATCAGGAAACAAAATTACTATAGAATTTCAATCAAGGGATGATGTCTTGAACACACTTAAATTGGTGGAAGAATGTTTAAATCATATTGAGCAGTCATTGAAAGTGTTAGATCTAGCTCTAATGCCTATAGTAACTTCCTTGAAAGAACACAAATGGTTGAGACATCATGATAAGGAGATCAAGTTGTTAGTGAATTCTTGTTTAAGTGAGATTATAATAATCTTGGTACCTCTAGTGCCCTATGATGATGACATGATGAAAGAAGTAGTACACCTGATTGTAGACAACTTTGAAGACCTAGATGACACCAATGGTAATCATTACTCAAGAAGGGTGAGCATATTGAAATTTTTTATAGAAATTAGGACAAGTATCCTTCTTGTGGACTTAGGGTTGTAAGGTTTGATCCACAACATGTTCTATCCTTTCCTCATCACTATTAAGAATATACATGATACAAGTGTTTGTAGCCATGAAATATATTATGATTCTAACTATCTAAGAGAGTGATGTCTTCTCTCAACCCACCATATCTATACTATAGAATATTTGGAAACAAGAATGGCTTCCCTCTTTAGTTGCATATACATTGTTCCTCGATATGTTCACACAATGTGACGAAAAATTAAAACCTCACTTGGAAAAAGAAGAGCAAGAGAGGATCAATTCATAAAATGAATGGGAGGAAGTTCCTGTAGTGGTACATATAGAAGGAAATACAAGATGTGGAAAGTTTTCATAAGGAGGAAGATGAATTTTCATATGTTTCTTCTATCGCAAATGAATTGGGTACTTGGGTTCATGAGGATCATAAGGTAGCTACCAATGAGGAGTTGATGAATGAGGAACAAGCTAAAAGTAATGAAGGCTTCACATCTGATGTTGGTGATGACTTCTTTCACTTCAATGATACAAGAGGTTTTTGGTTCAACTTTTAGAATGAGTATGTAGAGGAAAATGATTTTTGTGACTCTAATGCTACTCTTCATCTCACGAGTCATGCATTGAGGATAACATTGAAGGAATAATTTCTATTAAACATAAACTAGATTCTCCTATGCTTGAAGTCAGTCTAGAGTAGAGTTCTAGTGACATTGATAATTTAGATTCTTAGTTTTCTATTATAGATGTATAGGAGATTTGTAGCAACCATGGTAGCACATTGGAAAGGTATTCTAATTTCTTCATGGAGCATAATAGTAGTTCAACATCCTTGTGTGATCATGACTAGAAAAGTCATCTCTTGGTATCCGCTGAAAAAGAAGTATAAGTTTTATCTAGAGTGGATGGCGTACATAGGCATGTGGAATGTTTAACTCAAAACACACTGAGTAGTCAAAAAGAGGTTAATGTTACCCTTTTTGATTTGTGAACAATAAAGAATACTTTGGAAGAAATCAAGACAACCTTATGTGTAATTCATGATAGAGATATAGTTACTAAGGTTGTAGATGAGGCCTTAGATTTATACAAGGGAACACGAGATAAATTGAAGGATGTTCAAATGACTCTACAAGAAATAAAAAGTTAGCTTTTTGACACTAAACAACTTTGGGAACAAAAGAACAGAAGGGGGATTAAGGAGATAAAGGAACTAAACAACATACATAAAACCTCTAACAATTTCCCCAAAGAATTAGCAAATTAGAGTTGGGACCAAAAAAAAGGTAAGGTTGATTTTGATAACAAAGATAAATTTCAGACTGTTGATAATCCATTTTTCGAAATTAAAGCAAAGACAACATATGATAATCCACTTTTCGAGTTGGATAATGAAGCTAATCTGAAATCCTATGATAAGATTGAAAATGATCATAAAACTTGGGATCCTGGTGCATGTCCTATCAGTGAAGTGTGGAATCAAGCTTGGAGTAGTGAGATAAACCCTAATAATGGTATCACCAATCACACTACAAGAAATTACAATCCAATTCAGGCCAATGAAGAGGATTCCCTCTTTTAATCAAACATCAAATATTGGATATTTAAGTTGGGTGGAAAGAAAAGGCAACACTACAACTATATCTATGCACATGTCACCTATGAGGTTACCAATAGATTACCACTATCTTGGTTTCTCTACATTGATAACATCAATTATTGGTCAAATGAATCCTAAATCATTGATATCATTAGGATAGCTAATAAGAAGGAATTATTCAAGTACTCTTCATATTTTCTTCACCACCACCATGAACAATTATTCCCATTAATATTTTAGGGTATTGATATAAATATCTACATACAACTCTAGGATGATTACAATAGATTGGAAAGATTGGAATTTTCCTTTGTACATCTTGAGGGGATATGTTAAGCCTTTGGTTCTATGGTTAAACCAATTCTTTTTGCAAATTAATGAGTTTGGAAGTGACCTCTTCAATGTGAATTTGAACCACAAATACTCCTTAGGATTCCATGAGAAGTGGATGCAAATTGAACAGGAGGATTAGATTGTTGAAATTAGAGTACCACAACGTCAACGTGATGGTACTTTACTGAGACTAATTTGGAATCCTCCAAAATCATTAGGGATTCAATAGTTGTTGATAAGATAATCGATGATAGTTTTTTTAAGCTTACTTCTATAATGTTGAAGTTTTAGAACATCCAAGGACATGTTTTGAAATAGTTCATGCAACATTGGATTGACCTCCCCATTAGATATTTTCAAGAGATCACTTTACCTAGTGTTCAAAAGACTTTCATCATGGGAAAATCGTGCTACCAACCTTGGGCCCCTGAAATTTCTATGATGGACATATTGAATAACATGGACTTGCTTCATGGTGTGATGGAGTCTGACAAACTTTGTGAGTTTAATAGCATCAACATGAAGCAATGGATGTGTTGGAGCATTCTAAAAGCTTATTTGAGACCCTAGTATCAAAAATGATGACTTAAGAATGCTTGTGGGCAAGCATTTCCAAGAAGGGGAGACTGTAATAAACTCTAAAATAGGCTTTGAAGAGGTCGACATCCTCGTGGATGAAAACCTCCAAAGATAGAGGGATCGACTCTATTATTTTCACCACCCCTAGATATCTCTACCAATGCTTCATGTGTGTCAACTAATATTGATATTCACGTATTACTTTTGGCGATTATATTGTCATTGATAGTTATCAAATAGTTCCAATCACCTAGAATGAAAGAATTATGGATTTGAAACTCTATGTGTTCACCATTTTGTTCATAAGAGATATGATCGATGACATTGATATTGGCTCAAGGTGATTATGGCGGTTAGATTCTATCACCACCTTTATTATCTTTGTCTATCATGAAGGAAAAGGATGAATATTATCTAAGCCACCATCATGGAATCAAATGATTACTCTGGGTGGAATCATGAAACTATTGGATACTTTTGATTAGATGGTTCAAAATTCATAGCTACTGTCACATTCTCATTGCTTGTCATTTCTGGGAAGGGTCATTAATATGAATGCATTGCACATCATCTCAAGACATTAATTAACATGAAATAATCCCTCGCGGGCTAGAGGTGAGGAAAGTCCATTTGATCAAGGTGTAGCTAATTAGTTAAAGAAGCACAATCAATTAATAAAACAAATAGCTAAGTTAAAGATTAGATAAGTTAAAAAGACATGATTTTAAGAGATGCCACTACTCATAACTATTAGGGTTTAGGCAGATTGGAGTGATAAACATCAACAATTATATGTAGATTCAATAACCTAGAAATAACAATGAAGAATAAAGCAAAAGAGATCAACATAAAATTTTAACGTGGTTCACCCAATATGGGCTACCTCTACAGAAACTCAACCATCCAATTATTTTATTATCTAGTTCAAAAATAGATTATAATCTGGCGAACATCACACCGCAACATACATCCTAGCTACTTATAACAAGCTTTTTGGAACCTTCAAGAATTAGGGTTTTACAAGGTCATTTTTCATTTGACGTGTTAATGGGAAAACCTTGACATGTCAATGCGAAAAAAACCTTGATGTGTTAACCAAAAAAAATTATGGGGCGTTGCCTCGAACCCCACAGTACGTTATGAGCATATAGTATTTGCATGATCAGTCACCACATACCAATGATAACCGCCCAAAGGATATATGAGAGGCATCAAATTTATTTCAAGGAAATCATCGAATATTTTTGTAGACTTATTTTTATTAGTGAATTTCCCACTAGGGAAGCACTCAATATGAGCAAGAAATAACATGGAAGAAGTTTGCAATCACATCTAAGTGAAATTAGATTGGTGTGCTCAAGAGAGCCGATCAACATCTAAATCAGATGCATGCATAAATCACCATAAACTTGAATAGCATCAACAAATTTCATGAATGCAAACTTGAACTCAAAAATAATGATCTTAAATCTAGCATCAACTTGTCACAATTTCAATTCATATAATTAAAGGAATCATATTAGAAATAGTTGCTATATTGGATGCCATAACTTATATGATATTAATATAGTTTGATTTTAAAGAATTTGTTTGAGTAGCAGTTATTCTTCTTCATTAGAATAGCATTCTTGCATCAATCCTTATATTAAAATTCATCTACATAATTTTCATCAAACATTAATATTATTGGTACTATTATAATAACCATTTTAATACATATATACATACTTATTTTTCTAAGTATAATCAATAGCTTGAATTTCTCTATTGATATAACTTAATACCCTAACCTACAATACAAATAGACCCCAAAATTCATAATAATCCCATAAGGGACATTACATCCTTGAGTGGGTTTCTTGTTTCCTTGTTGGTGGGGATTTGGTGCTCTTTAGATCTTTTTGGTAGGGTATTCCTTATGGACCCCCATTGGATGTGTTATGGCTCCTTGATTGTATTGATGTTTTCTTGGATTGAATAATTTTTTTCCCTTTCTCCAAAGAAAAGATCAAGGACAACAAGAAAATGTGCAATAGGCCTAGGATGATTGAAAATATCAAAGGAATAACACAAGATAACACAAGATACACCCTTAGAAAACCTTTGAGAGGGAAAAACCCAACCTCTAAAAGCATCCATACTCAGTGTATTATTCAACAATGAAAATATTACAATACACTTATAAAGTCTCCATGTACTTATGAAACATCAAGCTCCTCCAATACATCATCCATGTGTCCAAGCACATAGCCGCACATCCCATACCATGCTTCACATATTCACTCTTCAAAAGAGAGCTCAATATAATAGCAATCAAGCCAAACACCCAAACAAATAATCTCAACCACTAAACATTTGTTTACTTTCATAGAATCAAGCTCACATAAAACAACCAAGTGGTAAGGCAAAACCACGTGGCTCAAAAGAATGAATTCACAAAACCATTGACCTCACATTTACTTTTTTTTTACTAAATTTCTAAATATTAAATATTTTCCCATGTGTAACCCACACATAAAATATCAAGCCAATATTACATACAACTTAACAATTGGACCCAAATAAATATTTAATGTGGTTAAACACATCAACTAAGGACACACCACAAATTAATATTTATTTTGCATAATTAAAATATGTTATCTTGTGTAAGGTGTACAATACCATATTCCTAACATTCTCCCACTTGTTTCATTTATTGCACAAGGGCCAATCAATAAAATGCATCATCATAGCCATCGATGAAACCACATGAATATCCAACATGCTTGTTACCTATTTTTGCTACTAGCCCAAATAGGTGACGTTGTTTATGTTTTACAAGTAAAGAGAAGGTACATTTTTAACTTGCTATGTTACATTCACGTGCATAGAAAATATCAAAAGACTAAAATACCACATTTCCTCATGCAAATGCATATAACATAACATAGGAAAAAGTGCACAATATTTTCAAAATGTAGTCTTTATTGATAATGATAAGTGTATAGTGTCCCTCACAAGCCAAGGGACTGACCATTTTAATGCATATAAAGAAAACACTATACATTTATAGATAGAAATACACATAAAATGAAGGGGGGACCTATCATTGCCTAAATGACGAATCTCGCTTGCCTTGTCTTACATCATCTTTAGTCTCTCTCGCTTGTTCTGCTTCTAGTTGATGCTCTCCTCACTGCTTCTAGGTTCCTTGCATTTGTAAGAAGAGTGTTGTTAGAGAAATGAAAGGGCACCAATCAAAATATGTACAAACATCCATAAACATATAATTTGATCTCCATAAGCATTAAAATAGATAGCATATCATACATTTCCAGGAAAACAAAAGAGTAATGAAACACACCTATCATATGCTTTGTTTATCTAACATGTTTGCTCCTTGTATAGATATAGGACAAATCTTTGCTACTATTTTGATTCAGTTGATTACAACATGTGGAGTAAAATATGGCTCCCACGAGTGTTGAGCCCAACATGTTGCCCTCTTGTGTTTTAGGAAGGATATGAAATTGAGCAACTTGATCAAATCAATGATAAACCTATTCTTGATGCATTAAATTAATATGGAATCATACCAATTGATCAAATTTTATTATCAAATTCAAAAGATGCAACAAAATGGTGTGAATTATCAAGAAAGTTACTCTTCATATTTTCACAATGAATCAAACAATAGGTTGTCATCATGCTAAAAAGGGGGTAGTCATTTCTTCTTGGAAATCTTACTCTGCTAGATATGTATTTCAATCTTCTTAAATGGATCCAAAGTCCATTTTAATAATGATATGAGTTGGATTTCATTGTCATCATTTTCAAGGGGGCAATAAAGAAGTCAAAGATCAAGGACATCAATCGTTCAAAGATGAAATAGTTTGTCTCTTCCCAAGAAATAGATTATTTATGTGATAATGGTGAAAATTGAAGCACAGATGCATCAAGTTCAATTATGAATTAATCATTATGGTAGAGGAGCTATCAAGTCCTATCAGGCGCTATCATGAGATACATGGAGCAACAATTTTCAATCCATAAGTACATGGGATCAACAAATGCATTAGCAATCAACCTTGCTTTCAACAGTAAAGTGATAAATGAGAAAATATAAATAAAAAATAGTGATATTGAAGTATAATCAAAGGAAAATGATATTGTACCAACAGGGTGCTTTCTATGTGATCTCATGCAAGCTACAGGGACAGTTCAATATAGTGACCAATACTTATGCTCAACTTTAAAGATAACATTAACACATTGATGCAACAAGGGTACCATAATAACTAACATCTCAATGAACTATGTACTACGAGATCTTTGTTTCTGAATAGCAATGGGAATTAGAGACATACTGTGTGGTAGAAAATGAAAGCACTTTTCAAGCAGGAAGTATACATGTCATGATTGAGGATGTGTAGGCCTTATTCTAAGCAAAAGAAATCAATATGGAGGCTTGGAGCAGCAATAAAAGTATTGTAAGAGTGCTGTAAGAGAGGACAGTGCTCATGAAAAGTGCAAAGAACAATCACCCTTCATCTACAGAAAAACATATATAATGGTAGATTTAAAAGGAAAATTCAAGTGTTATGTCTACACAGTGCTACCATACAACCAAGCCATGAGGAAACTATTGCATGGAGGTCTATCCCTATGATGGCAACGGGTAGAAAACAGTTGCAAAGTCACTTGCCTTTATCATTAAGGGACAGTTCAAGGAACAATTTGAACTTAAGTTCAATGATAGAGGCATGCATGTGAAGGTAATATAATTCTTCAAGGCAGTGACCTCCATAACAATGATTCACAACTATACAATGACATTATTAAGGATTGTGCACAGTGATAGAGGGATAGTCATCATACAGAAGTTGCAATGTTCCATGCTCGATTTATCAGGAAACAAACAAATATCACAGTTCATGTTTTCCCTTAAGCCTTTTAAATGTTTTGGATAAGCTTATTATTGCTCATCATGATCTTTCCTATAGATTGAGGAATTTCATTTAAGTTTGAGGAAGTAAATCTCCACGCCATAGCTTTTCAGAGGGTTTATTATCATTTTTAGAAAATAAATGAAGCCATGACTATAGCGAATGGAACCCTTGAGGGTTTTCATTTTCCTGTAGAATAACTACATAAAACCCAAATATTTTCTATACAAAGTCATGAATAGAGTTACGTGGAAAGCTATAGAATAATGAATAGCCCTAAATCTACTAGTAGAGTCTCAAATTATAGATGGTACACAAGGAGGAGGGTAATGGCTATGGTTTAGTCAAGGTTGATGAAGAGCTTCGAGCTTGCCTTGAGGAGTTGCAGTCACAGGCATTATCACTACTAGATGAAAATAGTACAGTTCGTGCTACATTATTTGGAGTTATAAAATCCAATATTTACTACAATGATGGGCTTGGAACTAATGAGGAAGAAGGAGCATTGGGTATATTGAGCATGGAATAGGAGAGAAATATAGTGGTTGAACAAGAGGTGAATTGCAAAGATTGAAAGGGAAAGTATAAACCTTAAGAGTAGTGTTCACAAAGGAAAGGAAAGATGCGTAGTCTTTGAATTTTATTCGTATTGTGAAATGACGTTGAATCATTTTGCAAACTATTTTCTTCACAAATCCTACATAAAGAACAAGTCACGACCATGGAAAAGCCCAAGGGAGCCATAGTTGGGTTTTAAAAAAGTATAAACCCTCAAGTTTATTTTTTTTGAAGATAGAGTCGTGATACATTTTTTTAACAAAAACACCCAGAACAGATATGGCCACAACCTAAAAAATTAGATGCATGGATTTCCTTCAGTAAAAAGTGAGCAATCTTCATGAAAATGCATATTAATTACAGAAGAGAACACAAGGTGTGAAGTACATTCATTTTTATGCAAGAGGGCTCGAACTCGAGCAATTTTTTCTTCAAGAAAAGAAGCAGAACAATAGGATAACTTCATTGGAAGCTTACCAAGCTTTCCTTATCGTTTCCTTGCAATAAGCTTTTCACATAACCTCCAGCTGCATCTCTAGTCATAGATACCTTGGTGGCATTGTCAAAACCCTATGTCAGAAGGAGTGAGCTTCCTGAAGGCTCAAATCAAAAAATGAGAAGCCTTTACAAGTTTTTGGTCGCTTTTGTTATTAGGGTTTTGAACCCTAAAGTTTGGGCCGATTGGAGATAGGCTTTTTTTGTCTATCTTTTTACAAAAATTATGCAACAACTAATGTGCCCATGGGTTTCATGCCTTAGGTGATTTAAAAGACCCTTATACATGGTAGATGTGAAGGTTTTTTAACACTTTAGCTTTTGCATTGATTCATTTGGTCGATTCATAGAATTATAATGTAAAATATAGTTAAAATGATGTTTTGTAAATCATTTTAATTATGTTGTTTAGAAAGAAAAAGGGAGCTATGGTGTATGTTGAAATCATATAGGGTTTCTAGTTAAGTCTTTATGCTTTTCAAGCGTATAGGGGTGGTTGAAGCAATTGTTTGAGCCCTTTCCCTTTTGCATTTACTTTCAAATGTAAAACATTTAGTTAAATGGTGTAATTATAAGCCATTTAATTAAATTTTATTTTTTAAATGCAAAAATGAAAAGGAATGTGTTGATATGTTCAAGTCAAGAGCATATAGTTGAGTCTTATGCTTTTGCAAACACACAAAGGGTGTGAGTCAAGTAGTTGGAGATAGGTTTGGAGGAGTTTTACCAACATGTGGAAGGTGTGTGGGTTTCCTTTGACTATTTTAGAGGGAATGAGACCATTTTGGAGGCATTTTTGTCATGCTTTTGGTATGGTTGGGTCATGACTTGAATTTTCTGCATTGGGATGGCTTTTTGGAGTTTTGGAAGGTTCTTTTTTGGCCTTTATGCTGCAGCCGATCAGGGTTTCTAGAAGGACATGTGTGAGGCAATTGTTTGAATTTTTGCATAAGTAACTTCAAATTGAGTTTTTGAAGTTATTTCTTTCTTTCCAGTAGTGTTATAGCTTATTTTTTGGAGTTATCTTTTCAGCAGGAGCAATATTGTAACTTAGGGACAAATTTGTATAGCAGTTCATACCTTGGTTTTAATAGAGATAAGCAGTTTGACCTTCTCATTTTTTCTATTTCATTGTATGTATTTTGATGATTTGAAGCAAATTCCTTGTGAATTTTATCATTCCTAGTTTTGTGTCTCATCAACGACATCTTTAAATAGAATGAATATGTAGTTACAAGTTGTAAGTTGTGTAGCAGAATGTTTTAGTTGTGAAAGTTTTCTTTCCTTCTAGGAGTGTGCATTTCATCCTTCTTACAAAATACTAATGCAAAACATATCAATGTTGAGTTGTGTTTATCAGGCTTATAGTTAAATAACCTGTGTATGCAAGTTGTTTTACAAGTTTTAGTTAGTATCTAGTGTATCACCTTTTAAAGATTTCAGTTAAGTTTATTTTCATGTTTCTCTCTTACTCTTTCCTCATAAAAGCATTAGATTAGCAGTAGTTTAGGTGACACCAATTAGGAGCCAACCTTATCTGGAGGTCCACTCCAAGTTTAGGTGACCCACAGCCTAGGAGTGTTCCCATGTTGCTCCAAATTTTCTAAGTTCCACAACTTGGCAAGGGTGCAAATTTGAAGAGTTAAAAATGCTCTTGTGCTCCATCAAGATATTTGCAATAACATTTAAAATATCCACCATATCAAGAAATAAATTCTCTCATCCTCCAAAATTCTACCTATGAAAGAAAAGGAACAAACCAAGGTGAAGATGTGCACTAATCCAAAAAACACAAACATCAAACCCAAGAGATAACAAAGGCTCCAGGTTATTGTCAAATGAAAAAAGAACCACATGATTGGAAAAAAAACCACATAAAATTTTAATACATCCAATCATCAATACCTCAATGGTATCTAAACATCAATAGAAGTCAATTCGAAAACACATCCAACCCATAAACCATAATCACAAGCTCCATGTATAAAACCTTTCCATATACACATCTAGGAACTCTCACTGCCTGGGTAATGCCAATTCAAAAACTGACATACCAAGTCTACCAATCAACACTCATACCAATGTGTGTCTAATAATCAAACCATGTAGTATTAAAATAAATAACCATGATCAACACATGCAACAAAACTTCTACATACTCTCTCATGACATGTCATCGTAACTCTCCCAAGTCCACCACAAAAATACCATGTGAACAGAAAAATCTAGGAAGTAGAAAAAGGAAAAAAGACAAAACCTATAAATCATATCCCATAACATGTCCTTCTATCATCACCTCGAAGTGCTAATATCTTTCAAAACCCCAAATGAAAAGGGTCAACAACACTCAATTGTTGAATCTCCAAGATAAAAAAATAGATATGTATCTCATTAAACCAACATGTATGTAAGCCTCTCTAAGAAAGGAAGATCAAACTCAAATCCATTCCCAAACTAGGAATAATCCCTATAACATCTCCTAAACTTCTCATCAATAGATGAAATCACAAATAAACTCATTTGCACAAGGAGATAAACATGCCATACATTCCTCAAAGAACCCTCCAGAACTAGAAAGTGTATCTCAAGATCCATATTCATGAGAAACAAAGCATAAAACATAATGCATCTAAAAAAGAGGATGGGTAATACCTCTCAAATTATTATCTATCAAGTAGACCAATATTAGGAATGAGATTTCTCCTTCATGATACACCATCATAATGATTCTCTCCAAGAACAACCTCCTCTACAAGTATATTAAGAACTCACATCCATATCTAGGTGAAGGATCCTTGGACTTTCTACTTGGTGTAAATAAGTATTTTACTTATTACACTTTACTTAAGCTTACTTAGGGAATGTATATCATTATAGGTTGCACTTGTGACACCTAGTTATTTGCATCTTGCATCTAGGTTTGTGCATATATTGAGAGATATGATTAGGACACTTAGGGAAGTGTGTGTAGGAGAAATTTCACTATTTTTGGTGTGATCTAGTTATCAAATTTTTATCTCCACTTTCATGGCATGATAATTCCACTTTAGGTGGGCGATCCACCTTTCATGGAATTATCTATTATTTCTTTCTACCTACCCTACACATGATTGGGACACTTGTCTCATTCATGACCCTTCATTGTGTCCTAGCTTGCCTTTAAAAGCAAGCCTTGTACATACTTGTAATGGAGCATCTTCATGCATATTGAGAATACAATCATCATATTCTCTCATCTTCTCTCTCTTTTGTGCTATCTTTTATCTCTTGATCCTATCATTTCTTTTCATAAGTTCTCACACTACTAAAAGCTCCAAAGAGTAATTGTATCAATAAATGTCTATAATCCTAAGAGATTTCTAATCCCACTCAAGTCTCCAAGTATCTATTAGCACCTAAAATCGATCAATCCATACTAAGCTCCAAATAAAATACTACACTCTCATGAATCTCCCAAGCAAATGATTGATGTAATCAATGCCAAAAGAACTAGATCACTTGACCACTATCAATTCTCTAGCTAAAAATCAAGAACCTAGTCATGACATAATGATTTAAAATATTGTTTCTCAATAATTGGTTAAGTTTTATAACAATTGGATAAACCTCTGTATTTTATATTTTTTTGCTAGCTACTTGCCAGAGCTTCTAATTTGTGATTGACTTCATTGGTCATTGATTTAATATTTTAAGATAGATCTTAGACTTAAGAACAATCAGATGAATGCATGCTTAAAGAGTCCAAATAGAGTTATTTTGTTGGTTCTATTGAGGATGCTCATCTATATATTTTTTTTGGTACCAATCAAAACTTCTTGCAGTGCTGGACAAAAGGAAAGTAATTCTCCTAACAACATATCAATTTTGGACCTAAAAACGTAAGCATATTTTCTCTGCTCATTCTTTGATCTTTCACCTTATTTCCATTTAAATTTTATTTACCTTAACACTTCGAAAAAATTTCAAATCAATTCTACCCTTATTTAAATTGCCTTAATTTGAAAATAGTCTCATTATTTGCAAAATGCAAGCACACCAATCTGCTCCCAACTAGGGCTTTGACGAAAGAATAACTTGAATTCTTTCAACACTTATCCTACTAGAAATGAATAAAAGAGCAAAAAGAAAAAGGAAAAAGGAAAAGAAAGAGCATAATAAGAAACTTGAAAATAAAGCAAAGCCTCAAGACATATAGCAGAAGATGTGTTGCAAATGGGAATTTAATTCTAGACTTTGTAATGCAAGATTCTGGGCTCTAAATCAGTTTTTCCATCTTGCAAAGAATTCTTTTACCCTTGTCCAGTTGACTTGTGAGATTTTTTTGTTCACTCCCAAAACACCATTCATAGACAAAAGAGAAAAAGCGTTGAATGAGTCCAATAGGCTGACAAACCCATCATGTACGCCTCGAAAAACAAGGTTAGAGTTGAATTGGGATGCATATGCACAATGAATACTCATGACTCCACAATCATCAACTCATCCTCAATAACCTTAATATCAATGCACAAAACCAAACTTATGAAATAACAAGAAGAAATTATTCGAATTTGGAATAGTGGACTGTATGGGGTGGAAAACCTGCATACTAAAATAGATGCGATATTTTATTATTTTTAAAGTATTCTTTTTCTTCAGATAGTACATGATGTATTTAATTTTTTAATTTTTTATTATTTTAAAAGTATTTCTTTTCTAGAATCACATGTCAGTTAAAAACATTGGTGACACTTTCTTAGGCAATAGAGATAATTCATTTAAAAAATATTTTTTGTTAAAAAATGTGCATATGAACTTTGTAAAAGACAAATTTTTAGTTCTCATAAAAAAATTCTTGTTTTTCATTTGTTAACAGATACAAAATTTAATCTCTTGTTAACCAAAATGAATTATGATAGTTATCTGCGATATTAACAAATACTAAAAATTCAAATTATTTTTTTTTATATTAAAAAAAAATAAAATTACAATAAAAGAATAATAATTAGAGATATTAAATTTCCACAATTCATATTGATAACAAGTGCTTTATTTCTCATTTAACTGCAAAGAAAAACTTGTCTTACCTAATATTTCTTGATTCAAAATAAATATTTTTATCAAAGTAAGATTTCGGACCACACTCTGTAATCTAAAAATGAAAATACAAAAATACAAAAACTATAAAAAAAAAAAGGAGAGAAAAGAAAAAAACTTGTCTTAGCTAGCTCAAAATAAATAGAACCATAGCATCGGGAACATGCCAAACCTCTACAAATAACTGTTCATTTGCTAATTCTGGACACCGGCCCCCAAAAAATAGACTTTAACCACAAGCACACAATCTAAGGCCATTCTAACAGTGATGCAGTACTGTTTAAAAGATTTCTTCCCAGTACTTCCAGAAATTTTGTCTAGCTATTTCTATAGCGCTGCCAAGTTGCTTTGTATATTGAAAAGGGCGATCTGAATTTCTGTCTAGTTATTTTTATAGCGCTGCCATGCGATTTGTATACTGAAAAGGGTGATCTTTTTTAAGAAAAGGGAGGAATTTAGGGCCCTTTGACCAGATCTCAGGGCACAATACGAGACCCTGCTGCGGCCCTGAGGTACGCAGGGTGTCGGGCAGGGGCCCGCATGTCACACAGGCGATCATTCCCTGGCTGCCTACTAGCCGCGCACAACTTTATTGGAAGTGGTGGGCTTCAGAACTCTGCCACCAACGTCTCAAACCGCTCGCCTTTTGATCTTTTTCTAAAAACGGAGGAATTTACGCCCCTATACGGACGGCAGGGCTCATCCCCAGGCTCTGCTGCGGCCCTGAGGTAGGCAGGGTGTCGGGGGGCCCGCACGCCACACAGGGGCCATTCCCTGGTTATTACCCGCGCGCCACTTTATTGAAAGTGGTGGGCTTAAAACCTCTGCCCGGCTTCTTTGCTATGGGAAGCTACTCTTCGCTGCCCAGCCATTAGTCCCAGGTTACAGCAGCTTGAAGTATTTTTAAGTTCCAGGGGTCTCCTCATATCCTCCTAGCGATATTCAGCTCATTTAAAACCCTTGGCAATTTTGGTTGCTCCCAGCAGTGGTCTCACACATATCCGGCGGCAAAACATTGTCATCGCGTAAGGGTTTTGGCAATTGTCCATTAAATATGCTTGCAGTCGGTATCGTAAACTGTAGTGTGCCATCTCCTCTTGAGCTTTGGATTCCTTCCAGATGTGTACGATTCAGAGTCATTTCCGAGCTTGCAGTGCATGTTTAACATCCGCCACAGATTTCTTTAAGCCAATTCTTTTTTGGCACTTGGCGGCTTTATAAAGGAGCTTCAGTACCTTCATTGATTTGGAGTGCGTTATAGCCAAAGCATATTTTCTGTGGCATCTATTACCTATGTAGTTGAAACACTTTAGTGGCTATAATAATTTAGTGTAAAGGACTTTTTCTTATTATTTAAAAAAAAATTCTAATATATTTTTTTTAAAAATAGAGTGATCCAAATTTCTTTTGTGGAGATTAATTTTTTAATTTTATATATTTTGAAGATTACATGTGTTCTACTACTACTTGTCTATTCGTATATAAGTATTTTGAGATATCACATTGTAAGCTTTACTTTAGCATTGTAGGTATTCCATCATTAGTTTGTTCAACACTCAAGTGGCTATAATAATTTAGTGTAAATTGACTTTTTCTTATCATTCAAAAAAAGAAATTCTAATCTTTTTTTCTCACAAATATAGAGGTAAATTGTAATATGTAGAGTGAACTGAATTTCTTTTGTGGGGGTTAATTTTTAATCTTACATAGGATCTTTTCTTTTTATCATTTAATGCAAAGCTTTTTGGAGATTACACAAAATTTGTGTTCTACTACTACTTATCTATTTGTATAAGCACTCTGAGGCATCACATTGTAAGTTGTCACTTTAGTGTTGTAGGTATTTGATCATTAGTTTGTTCAACACTATATTAGCTTTGCATATTTTCAAAAGTTCATTTTTAAGAAAATGGTTACAATTTTGATTTTGATTTTGTATTCATCTATTTTGCAACTTCTTATATAGACATTGAAAAGCTCTTTTTGAGTTTAATGTCTTCATGAGGTGAATTTTATTTGATTATAATCGGGTTTGCTCCAAACTTGTGTTGATTCCTTAATTCTCTTAATATCAAACACACTTTGTAATCATGCTATTCTATAAAATGCCTCACATCGTATATGTATGGGTGACATCTTTTAATTAAGCAATTGGAGGGCGAGGTGTGGCAGAGACATATTATTGTACATGGACTATCTATAAAGTGTCATAATTGTTTTTTTTGATAGAGCCTCCTAATTGGTCTTGTTGATTGATTGTCATGGGTTTTGGTTATCAGTTCTACTCATTTTTTGCATCAATGCATAACTAGAGCTATGTGTCTTAGAGAGAAGGGATCCTAAATTATTATTCGTGGAGTAAACTCTTGCCATATTTCTATGCATTAGTTCTCAAACCAAATGGCTTTATGGAGAAGAAAAATTGGGCACACAAGAATCTACATGTCCTTAACATCGTTGCCATTATTGTTAGTCTCACCATTGATTACATTGAGTGTCCTTTTACACTCTTATTTATTGTTCAAGGGTTTTTGGGATATCTATATGATCCTCCAATCCCAATTGATACCTCCTTGGATAATCTTATACTCATGAATGTTCTTGATTATTCTATAGAGACATGATTCTACAACTTTGAATCAAATCCAATTTTAATCATCATTTTGACTCCATGTCACCATCTCGATGCAACACTACTGTACATAATCCTAGGTGTAGTAGGATAATATTTTTAACACCACCCCAATTTGATTGTGCGTTCCTTTTACCACCTTTCCTAGATCAAAATAATTTTAGAAGGATTTAGAATGATCACAATCTTAGTAAGTAGCCACACCTATGATCACTAACATGAAGCGTGTAATATCTTTAGATTTGGAGGTGATTGAACCCACATTGTACAAGCAACTAATAGGTTCCTTGATGTATTTGGTCAACACTAGACCATATATATGTTTTGTAGTAAATACCTTGAGTTAGTTCATGGTAGAGCCTAGGTAGGAGGATCAGACAACAACAAAAAAATTGCTCATATATTTGAAGGGACTAGTGAAGTATGGTTTGAAATATCTTGGAGATGCTGAAGTAAAGTTATAGAGGTATACAAATTATAATTGTCTAATTGAGATGCATTATTGTGCATCAAATTCCTCTATCATGACAAATTTTCCAACTTATAATGGTTGAATATCTACATCATGTTTAGTATTGGCTGAATAAAATGTTGGATTTGAACCCATTTTCCTCAACCCTTGTATGTTTTTTGCACCAATTTATCATAGCTTTTCCATCTTGTGATTTATGTGAGAAAAATGTTACACTTGATTAGGTTTTATCAAAAGCAATAAAGGTTTTGATACAGTACAATATTAGAGTTGCAAAAATCAGTCACCATTAGAAATTTAACATTCATTTGTTTATCATTTTATAGTGATCATGCTTCCAAAGAATTTTGTTGACCCCAAACAACATCCTCTCTACCTGCACAAGCCTATGATGTAGTTATACATGCTTTTGGCAGTGTAATGAAGGGTGTTAATGGCGTGCAAAGATTGAAACTTCCAACTATAAATGCTCTATAGATTATTAAACTCCTAGTCCAAGGCCATGGTACACAAAACATCTTAACCTTTAGAACCAAAAATCAATGATTGTAGACTTTAAGAGCAATAGGGGAAAAATATCCATGGCAATGAAAATCATCTTGAAAATAACTCAAATGGGCGATTTAGTGTCCTCTTTGATCAAGGCTGAATTGAGGAGGCTTTAAAATTGTCATAGACTAGAAGCGTCAAGGTATTAACAAGAAAGCAATTGTAGAAGGCAATTTTTTATGCAAGTATAATTCAAATAGAGTTGAAATCATTGGAAACCAAAAATATTGAATATGTATGCCAAGTGCGGGGATTTGAAGGGTGCACACATTGACTGAAAAGATGCCATCTATTATTTCCACATTCTCTCAATAGCAAAGAGGTGGTCATGTGGGTGTTACATTAGGTAGATGCAAATAGAATGGATTAGCTGGTGAGCATGTCTAGAATTTGATGGTCACTCCTATCTGTCATATGAAAATTTTATGATGGTCTGGTCATTTAAATGTCTTTCATTTGACATTTTAAGAAAAATATAAATTGTCCAAAAAATTGTTTAATTTATGATTTTTTTATGTAAAATCTTTTATAAATGTAATATTTTGAAAAATTAGAAAATAATGATAACTATTAGTAATAAATATAATAATTTTTTTAAATTTACTGTTATAATTAACAATTAACAATTTTTTCTAAATTTATATATTTTTTTTTTATAGGGGTAAAATTTATTGAAACTCAAAGAACATCATTACAAAGAAGGCAAGAGACCAAAGTCCCCAAGAAAATCCAAACCACCAAGCAGGAAAAGACAATCAACACCATCAGCCATCACTTTTCCCCTCCCTGTCCTCAGCAAGAATTCTCTCAAAATCAGGACGAAGTGCCGGAGAAACCATTTCCCACTCCTCAATTCTCCATCCCTCAGCGTACTCTGACGCCCATTTCGCCAAGCAATCAGCAGCCCTATTCCACTCCCTTGGAATATGGACGAAAGTCACCATCTCCATTAAAGAACTAACCCGCAAAATCTGTTGCACCACCCCAGCCAGCTGCCAACTGACATCCTCCACTTTCTGCTTAATAAGTAAATTGACCAACACCTGGGAATCAGATTCACAAACAACCCTTCTCCATCCCAACTCATAGGCTTTCTCAAAAGCACAAAGAATTGCCAACCCTTCCATGTAGTTGACAGTATGCACACCCTCATATACTGAAAAAAGGAAAACCATCGAACCCGAATAGTCCCTACCAATCCCCCCAATACCAGCCGGCCCCGGATTGCCTCTGGAGGAACCATCAGTATTGATTTTCAGAACCCCAATTGGGGGAGGCTGCCAAAATCCAGACCTTTGAACTCTCTGCTTTGAATGCTTACCACGCTTAACACATGCCGAGGCCGAGGACGGCCCCTGAATCTCCAATCTCTCTGCCACTTCAGCATCCCTTTTCCCCAAGGGGAATTCTAACTCACACTTAGCCACCACCGTCTCCTGAACCATGCCCAAAATTCTCTGCCAAATTTGTTGCACCAACTTCTTTTCTCCCCGAAATATTCACCGATTCCTCTCCAACCAAATCTGCCACAATATGAAGATAGGGCCCACCGACCACACCACCTGTAAAAAGGAAGCCATAGAAGGAGGCCTACCCAACCTCTGCCAAAACTCAATCAACGAGGAAGCATGAACACAGGGACTACTCCAAACCCCCCACCAGAAGTGCCAAATATGGAGGGAGAAAGGGCAGCGAAAGAACAGATGAGTCGAGTCCTCCTCGTTAGCCCCACACAAAACACATACCGAGGGACCTTGAAAGCCACGCTTCTGAATATTATCCCAGGTCAAGCACTTATTCCAAGCCAACATCCATACAAAACAATTACATTTTGGCCAGGAAGACTTGTTCTAGATCTTCTTCCACCACTGGATTTCATCCCCCTCCACCCTATGGGATAATAGCTCCTGGTAACCAGAAGCAACAGTGTAATCCCCATTAGGATTGGGAGACCAGGCAAGCACATCATCATACTGGAGAGAGCTGCAACACCTCCTAGAAAGGATACTATGCAACTCACTACATTCCTCTGGCAAACCAACATCAGGCCATTCATCTGGAGACTTCCATCCCGCCACCTCCAACTGACCTCAAGAGGAAAATGACTTAAAGTCACTCACCCGTGTCCACCCAATCTCGTAAAATCTCTGACAAAGGTTTACCAAGTGAGGAAACTGAGAAATGATGGGGGGATATCCATCCCATGAGTCAGACCAAAAATGAACCTCGGTCCCCTTTTTACAAATCCAAAATAAACCATCCTTAATGAGAGTAGCCCCTTTCTTAAGAGTGCTCCAGATCACAGAGCCCTTCCCCAGAAGGGGGTAACGAGGCATTTCCAACTGAGGGATTCCCTGAAGATACTTCTGAGAGAGAATCTTGGCCCAACTCTTATCATGCTCCTTACACCACCTCCAGTACAGTTTCACAGCCAAAGCCACACCAACCAAAGCCATCTGCCGCAGACCCAGGCCACCATATTGCTTTGGGCTACACACCACCTCCCATCTGACCAAACTCCATTTGGAAGACTCCAAGCTACCCGCCCATAAGAATTGTCGTGTCACATAATCCAAATCCTTAACAAAACCCAAAGGGGCCACCTGAAGCATGCATCTGTAAATGGGCAAAGCCTGAACCACAGACTTGATAAACTGAACCCGACCAGCAAAGGATAGCCACCGATGTGTCCAGTGATTAACCTTCGCCCTAAACTTATCTAAAATGCTCTGCCATGATGCCCGAGGCAATCTACCCACCGAAATAGGGAAGCCAAGATAGGTCAGAGGAAGTGTCCCAATCTGAAATCTCAAATTTTGAGCAATCCTTCTCTGAATGGGGTACGAAGTGTTGAAGAAGAAAATAGAAGACTTGTCCTCATTTATTTGTTGACCTGAGGCAACTAAGTAGACATCCAATGCCCTACGCAAATTAGAAGGCTCGCGCATTGTAGCCATACCTATCAGAGCGGTATCATCCACAAATTGTAGATGAGACTGCGGAGGTAGATTGCCTCCCCACTGCCAACCCTGGATACTACCCACTTCCACATTCCTTCTAAGCAACCTCCCCAATCCTTCAGCAAGGAGGATAAACAAGTATGGAGAGAGAGGGTCCCCCTGATGAAGGCCCCTTGAAGCACCAAATAGCTCAGAATGATTCCCATTAATAAGCACAGAGAAAGAGACAGAGGTAACACAACTCCTAACCCATTGAATCCACTCCGTCGCAAACCCAAAAGCATCCAGAACCTTCCATAAGAAGGACCATCGAACTCTGTCATAAGCCTTCGCCATATCCAATTTGATAAACATTGCCTTTTCCTTGGAGCTGGCCATTGAATGGATGACTTCAGTTGCAATAACAATCCCGTCCAGAATCTGTCTACCTGCAACAAAGCCACTCTGTTCTTCGGAAATCAACTCCTCAAGCCCCTTTTTCAACCTGTCGGCAATTATCTTAGAGATTATTTTATAAATGACATTGCAGAGAGAAATGGGTCGAAATTGGCTTAACCTATCTGCCCCCTCACACTTGGGAATAAGCGCAAGGAAAGTAGAATTTAAGGCCCTTAGCATCTGCTTGTTCCTTTGAGATTCTTGCACAACCTCCAGGAGATCCAAATTGATAATGTCCCAAAATTCTTGAAAAAACTCGATTGGGAAGCCATCAGGCCCTGGCGCCTTCCCCTTCTGCATCTGGAAAACAATTCCTTCAAGTTCTTCCAATGTGATATCGTTCATGAGCTGTTGGTTCAGCTCCCTAGACACAAGATGCGGAATACCAGAGAGAACTTGATCCTCCTCAGGCGACTCCCCTTGCGAGTCCTCCCTAAAGAGAGAAGCAAAATATTGTCGAACCTCATTAGAAATTTCAGGGAAGGAAGACAAATATTCTCCCCCATCACTCACAAGACTAGAGATAGAATTCCCATGCCTCCGTGCTTTCACCGAATTGAAGAAAAAAGACGTATTTTTATCCCCTTCCTGCAACCAAACTATTCGAGCCTTTTGTTTCCAATATATCTCTTCCCTCAACTCCCATTCCTCCAAGGTTCTCACAGCTTGCGCTTCAGCCTGAAGAAGCTCAGGCGTCACTCCAACCTCCCTTAACCTCCTCGTGATACTATCCAATTCTCCCTGAGCCACTGCCTTTTCATGGAAGACATTCCCAAAGCACTGATAGTTCCAGCGCTTAAGCTGATACTTCACATGTTGGAGACGCTTGTAAAAAACATACATTGTTGTCCCATACACAGGTCTACCACTCCTCCACCATTCAGCCACATAATCCTTTAGAGAGGGGACACGCAACCACATGAGCTGGAACCTAAAAGAAGGCGTACGCGGGGCACAAGGTGAATCAATGACAAGCTTGATAGGCCAATGATCGGAACCTTTCCAATCCAAGATCTCAGAGCGTGAAGACCACATCCCCCCCACCCAGTAACAAGAAACCAGAAAGCGATCCAGCCTTTCTGCAATGCAATAATCCCCAAATCGATGGTTGGTCCATGTAAACTGACCATTACTAGGCTTGATATCAACAAGATTTAAAGAATTGATGCTATCCCTAAGCAACAAAGTAGAGGGCTCCAGCCTCCCAGAACCACCCCGCTTCTCAGCCACCTCGCAAATAGCATTGAAGTCCCCAGCCATAATCCATGGGTGGAAAGGAGCCATAGATCAGACTAACCTAATATGAGACCACAGAGCTTGCTTACCCCGGAAATCAATAGGAGCATAAATATCAGAAAAGAGAATAACCTCCCCTGTCTCAAAGCTAGAAGCAATCATAGACAGAGTTGATTTAGAAGACACCCACCAGAGAGGCCGAATTTTCTGAGGGTTCCAAAAACAGGCCACACCCCCAGAAGATCCATGAGCACCAATACACTGACACTTGCCACATCTCCATAACCTAGGTGCCAAGTCAAGCATACTCTCAACAGATAGCTTAGTCTCCTGAAGAAAGAACACATCAGGACCATGCTTCCGAACTAAATCATGAACCGCTTTTTGTCGAGGGCCGCTGTTCAAGCCCCTTACATTCCATGAAATAACAATCATTTCAAGGGGCTCGAAAAGTGAGCATCCAGAGTCCTTACTGACCCTGACTCAACCAAGTTCTCGCCTGTCAATTTGATCTTTTCCACTTCCTTCTTTCTACCTGGTTTAGCAAATTTCTCTGCTCCACCCTTCTTAATATCTTTTTGCAAGATACCCAGTTTTGGAGGCTTAGACTTCTTAGTAGACTCCAGATCTGCACTTCGCCCAAGAGGAGAGGAACCCTCCCCCACTGCTGGAATAACAGCCAAAGACACCGAAGCCTCTAAGCCTTCTGATGGCATAGCGGCATCCGAGAGCACCCCATAATCATGTTGTGGTTCCATAGAAGAGCCGAGAGCATGTCCCTCTTGAGCTAACCCCTCAATCCCCTGCTCCAAGTTTACCAAACCTGGATTAACTTCCTGGTGACACAGGTCATCCAAAACCTCGAACCTGTTAAAAGTGCTCTCTTCTTGCCTTTCTCTGAAAGGTCTCTTTTTCCCCCTGTTCTTACTCCGAGCCTTGACAGGAACAAAACCATCATTATCTTCCGCCGCAATAGGACCACTACCCTTCTCCTTCTCCGCCCTGGGAGGCTCCCGAGAAGGCTGAGAAGGCTGGGGATCCACCGACTTGTATCTTGGACACTTTCTTAGCAAATGGCCATATTCACGACAGAGCCTGCATCAGAAAGGAAGGGTCTCGTAGTCCAATTGTTGCACCCAAGAGTAAGAACCCGCACACATATCTATTGCATCCGGCAGAGGCCTACTTAGGTCAATTTCAACACAAATTCTTGCAAAAGTCATTACCTTTTTCCCCAAGGTCTGTGACGAAGCTCCAACTGGTTTTCCAAGCAGCGAAGCCAACAAGAGCAACACATCCTCCCGACAGCATTCCACTAGGAGTCGAGGTAATCAAACCCACACGGGGACGCGGTTTGGAAGCTCCTCTGCAGGGTTAAATCCTGCATGCCACGGCTTGATAAACAACCCCACCTTATTATAAAAATAAGGGCCTCCCTCAAACACCCTGTTACGATCGGCTATGC
>VDFB02029849.1:11609-60959 GCA_007258455.2 Sequoia sempervirens | reverse complement strand
AACCTAATATTAATGCAAGGCAGAGAAGGTGGTTAGAACTAATATCATACTATGATTTCAACATTAGTTATATCAAGGGGAAAGAGAATCGGGTTGTTGATGCTTTGAGTCGTAGGAGGCATATCTCCTTGATGGTGTCAATTCAAACTAGCTTTAAGAGTTAAGTGTTGGAAGAATCCAAGGGTAACGAGTTCTATGAACAAGTCAAGAAAGCACTCTCGAATGATCCTTAAGATCAAAGGTATGAGGGGTATCTCATTGAACCAAATGGATTATTGAGATTTCAAGGGAGAACTTATGTACCTAACTTTGATGAACTAAGGAACTTGGTATGGAAGGAAGTTCACAACATGCCATATTTAGGACATCTTGGTGTCACCAAAATGTTGGCTAATGTAAAGCCATTATATTTCTAGAAGAGTATGAAAGGGGATGTTGCAAGGTTTGTAGCCAGTTGCTTGGATTGCCAAATAGTGAAGGTTGAGCATAATCACCTTGCAGGTATTTTGTATCCACACAAAGTTCCAGAAAGTAAGTGGCAAGTCATTGGAATGGAATTTGTGCAAGGATTACCTATGTCAAGAAATAGGCACAATGCTATTTTAGTAGTGGTGGAAAAGCTCACTAAGGTAGCTCACTTTACACCAAGAAATTTGACTGATGAAGCTCTTGTAATAGGTCAGAAGTTTACACAAGAGCTATTTAGATTACATGTGATTATTGAGAAGATTATATCTGATAGGGACGCTTGTGTGACATCTAGATTTTGGCAAAACCTATTTTCTGCACTTGGAATAAAATTGAATATAAGTTTTGCATATCATCTAGAAATAGATGGACAAACTGAAAGGGTAAATCAAGTGTTAGAAGACCTAATAAGGATGCATTGCATGGATCAACAATACAAATTGGAATATTATCTACCATTGGTTGAGTTTGCATATAATAACTCTTATCACTATGTGATTAAGATGGTTCCATTCAAAGCATTATATGGCAGGAAATGTCAGACTCTTATAAGATGGGATAAGCCTTGGCGAGAGATGTTATCGAAAATGGAGGAGCAAGTTGGAATTATTAAGCAGAGGTTAGCAGAAGCTAATGATAGGAAAAAAATTATGCAGATGCCAAACGGGTACCCAGAAGTTTCTTTGTAGGAGAAAAGGTTTTGTTAAGGGTCAAACCTCATAAGAGTTCTCTCAAGTTTGCAAAATCATCAAAAATAGCTCTGCGCTATGTAGGTCCTTTTGAGGTTCTTGAGGAGATCAATCCTGTAGCATATAGGTTTTCTTTGCCACCAGCTCTTGCTAGGATGCACAATGTTTTTCATGTGTCATATCTTAAGAAGTATACCCCAAGCGATAACCATGTTATTGATTGGAATGCTTTACACGTGTAGATCCAGGGGTGGTAATAATCAAGCCTCTTAAGGTGCTCGGAACATGTAAGATCCACCTACATAATAGAGAGGTTCTATAGTGCAAAGTCCAATGGGACCAGTATGTAGAAGATTCTACCACTTGGGAAGATTATGTTGAGATAAAGCAAAAATTTTCTCAAGCCTTGCATGATTTTGAAAACTCTAGAGAACAATAATGTTTTGAAATGTTATGTTGTATGGATGATTAGTGTGTGATTTTTTATGTTATGTCCATGTTGATACTTAATAAATCATTAGGGACGATGATTTTCAAGGGGGAATATGTTACAACCCAAGCGATATTACCTATTTACTATTATCTTGCTTGGTCAAATTGATTGAATAAATGAATGTGTTTTATGGATCTTTACGTGAATGTGTTTTATTAATCTTTATATGAATATGTTTAATGAAGCTTGAATGAAAATATGATGAATGAATGATTGATGCATTTTGTTATTTTATAATGTTTCTAACTATAAAATGTATGATGCATATGATTATGATGTGTTCAACTAACTACGGTTATGATGTGCCAAGTTGAGTGCATAAATAGGTTCAATCCTCTAGAAGAGAGGGGAAGTGTCACTCAGGAGAAGAACTCTGTCCTGGCAACCCATCGAGCCTAACCGGACGATCACAACACCACATCCCAATTGGTCACACAGAGACAGTCAGCTTTGGGGAAAGGTACAATATTTGGTGAATGTTGTGATTGATCTCTGATGTCCAGTCAATCTCTTCCCTGTATCTCCATTGCAGTAATCACAATGATATATGTACAAGATGTACATACATGCATGTGTACATGTCTCATGGGACCCATACGTGAGGAACACACACATATACGAGGTAAGACACACCACCACACCATGGATTTGACCACCCATACGCATGCAGATACCAAATGGACTAAATTGACATATACACACACACATATGCATCCCATGTATGCATGTCAATCGATGGGATTGTATGTATAAGTATTTTATAAAGATAATGAAATAGGATTACGTATATATGTATATTTGGTATAAACATATATATATATATATATATATATATATATACATGTGTGTGTGTGTGTGAGGGTTATAAATAAATATATATATATATATATATATATATATATATATATATATATATATATATATATATATATATATATATATATATATACATATATACATATACATATATGTTTACATCTAATTGAAACCACATATGCATATGGGCAATATTATTCTTTCATTTATATAAACAAGTTTGCAAACCCTATGAAATAAACATATGTGTACATATATTAACATAAATATATATAATTGACATTACATATACCACGGAATGTATATATATACACACATATATATATATACACATACATATATACACATACACATATATATGTATATATATATACTATGGAATGTATATATATACATACATACATATATATATATATATATATATAAGATTTGAAGTTATTAATATAAATCATAAAGCACAGAAGATAGTGTTGAACATATTATGTAGCAATGTGCATATAATATGAACCATGGTGTGCATTAAGCATAAAGCACAACTTTATGTGGTGAATAATCTAGTCCATAAAGTGAAACATGACCAAGTCAAACATTTAAAAAAAACACATATAAAACATTGCAGCTGTGTTAAGTGCTTAAGAAGGGAAGTAAATGTTGTGAGAAACAAAGAATTAGTGTGTAGTGTGCACCTATGAAGGTGGCATTAAAAGCTTTGAGGTGGCACCATATTTCGAATATTTTTTAATGCAAAAGAAGTCGATGAATTCAAATAAGCCTGCAAATAAGTGATTTAAACTAGTCAAGTGTAAACTTGGCATTGTTTTGAAATGGAATTTGAATTAGGAAATCTATTTTTAGCTTACTATCCCAAATACTAAGTTGACTTAGCCATGAAACTATCATGTGTTGCAAACCTATGAGTGAGTTGTTGCATGAGGAAGAAAGGTGGTAGAAATACTTATGTGTTTGTAGCTTTCGATTGCTCACAAATTAGTATAAATAGAGGTGCCCATTCTACCAAATGCTACAATTATCTTTCTGAATATCTTAATGTTGTTTTGTTGTGAGTTTGAGAACTTTTGATTTGAGAGTTATTTGGTATTTTTTATTTGTGGTTAATGTGAGATTTTGTGATAATTTAGAAGAGGATAGACATGTAGAATTTGGAGGAGGTATCGATCAATTGGAGGATTCATACTAGGAAGGAGATAAATCATTTGGAGATTATATAGGCATGCTAGTTTCTATTCCTTTGTCTTTATATTGGTAAGGATAAATCAATTATTTACTATGTTGGTGTAGAGAAGGGAGATTCACTACTCATGAGTCTCTTTATTCTCAAGAGAATCCCAAGGGGCGAACTACCCTAAACTACCTCAAGGAATAGAGCAAGTGTTTCAGAATCAAAATGAGTAGGTCACAATGGTTTTCTGGAAAGACTAACAAGTTTTCAGTCTAGGACAACGGTGCAGAATAAGGATGACAATGTGGCATGTTGTAGTCCTAGAGGGGCATTGATGTCTCGTATGGACTAAAAACTGAGAGTATCATAGAAGACACAAGGTAACTACTTCTACCTTGACTGTTAAGAATTTCTTGAATGCGTGAAAGTAACAAAGAATAATAGAATTGAAATAAAGTAAGATAAACTAAGTAATATATAGATTAAGTGACGATAAAGTAAAAGAAAAGGAAGAAATTCCTCACAACCAGCCAAATAATGAAGCCTCCAACAAGTAGATATCTTCAACACCTACACACATAAGACCGAGGAAAAAATGTTGGAGTTGTATAGGGGTTTTCCTCATTCAAACCTCTATTTTGGTGTTCCCACTTCCACAGGCAGCCAAATAGATAAAGAAAGTGAACAAAGTAAGCAAATACTAAGTGATAAAAACAATCCTTGCTTAAGGAGGAGAACCCGTATATCACATGATAGATATGTAACAGATAGGGGATGTGTATCCTAGGATGCTCACAAGCACGAGATAAGGGAGATGTTAGCTACAAGTTTTAAGGAATCCAAAGAAAGAGATAGCTATGAGAGCCAAGAGAGTTGCAAAGAAAGCTTGAGAATGCTATTGTAGCAAGTTGTAAAGAGCTATACAAGCAAGATAGCAAGACAAAGAGAAGAGGAAATGCTAGAGCCAAAACTAGAGAGATCTGGAGAGAGAAATCAATTGAAAAGATTGTAATTAAAGAGAGAACATGAGGGAAAAGAAGCCTCCTAAGTGGTTACAAGGCGTCCCGAGCCATTACCACCAACAAAAGTGGCTAACAAGTGGTAAGGCACTAAAAAATCGTTGTTTGAACGTTGAAAAATCATAGGACAATAGCACGACATGCATACGTTCGCACGACATGCTAGTATCTAGACACATCACACTACAAAACAATGAGAGTAGGAAAAGCACAAGGTTCCACGCAAAGCTGATGCACAAGGGGTAGCTGCTGAAAAGGGTCTCAAACATACTGATAGGGAAAAAGGGTTGATGTGGCAGCTAAAAAGATAAAGGAATGGACACTAAAGTAGATGCAAGAATGTATGTGAAATTGCAAGGGGTGCAATTTTACGACATTACATTTTTCCCCCATTTTAGCGAACATATGAATCTACACTAAAATGCATGCTAAAGGAAGTCTACTAAACATAAATAACATCATGATTCCAAAAGGATATTGTAGAGGAAGCAGACAACTCTTTGAACCAAGGAAGCGTGCCCCCAGGCTGAAGACCTACAAAGAAAAAACATTAGACAAGAAAGAACTACACATGAAAATAAGGTTAGAACATAAAAAGCTATAAAAACACATACACACAGGCACACAACAAACTAAAGGATTTGAGTCACTAAAGTGAAAGAGAACTCGATGTAGAAGGTTGTCTCAATACTATATTGCATCCCCAAATTAAAAAACAATACATAGAAGAATTCTTAAATGAAGAGAAGGTAAGTATTGATTGCTTCAAGAGAAGAATGCACCTAAAAGTCAGGGAAGCAACCAATGTCGAAGAGAGAAAGAGAATATACCCAGGATGAAGAAGATGAAGATCTTCGATCCGGTATATATACAATTTGAGAAAGGAAAAGAGAAGAGAATTTAAGAGAGATAAAGGAATGGAAATTCCAAGGGAGATGGCTCCACATGTACTCTCTCTTGGGGAGGGTTGAAAAAATGTGTTGTAGATCTGCAAACCTATGGAAGGTGAACAAAAGGATCTATAGGTAATCTCTCCTACAAAGTTGAAAAAAGTGCACTGAAGGCCCATAGACCAACGATGAACAAATCCTGTAGGATGAAAATGTTTTAAATGTCCTTAGATTTGCAAAGAAGATGCCCCAAGTGCTTGGTCCTTAGGGAAGCCTAGTTTGAGAGGCTCCACAAAGTCTAATTGGTCCTCATAGGTGCTCGACCTTGGAAGGAAAGCTTGATGCAAAGGAGCTCTACAGGTTCTTGGCCTTGCAAAGCAAGATTGATTAGAAAAATTTGTGGTTGTTGCAAGTTGTGTTACAAGATAGTCATAGTAAAGATAGGTCTAGTCAGGCTTCCCCCAAGCTAGATGCCAAGATATAAGACAAGTCTAGTTAGGTTTCCCCCAAGATAGATGCCATAGAATTTATTCAAGAGAAAAGCTTTCAAAGGGGTCTCTCAGGAACCCTTCAAAATAAAAGGGGTCCACTCGAGGGACGCTTCATTTGAAAGAAATAGAGAGAAGAGAGGGGGTCTTAAGAAGGATGCATATCTCCAGGACAAGTTATCACTACCCCTTAGCACACAGGAGAGGAGAACCATGCAAGATAATATAGAAGGGAGGTGCAAGAACCTCATGAGAAAATGCTTAGAAAGATAGGATAGAGGTAGACCTCGATATCACTTATCATGAAAAGAAAAGAGAGAGGTGCATCAACAAAATGGAAGGGTGATCAAACTAGAATCATGAAGTTATTGTATGTTTCCCTTCAAGGCCTTACATTCACTAGTGGAATAGCCAGGCACTTGATAGTATGCACAAAAATAATGTTTTGCTTTATCATGTTTATGATATTTTTTATATGTAGGAGGAAGAGTAATTAAGTGGGCTTTAAGAAGCCTCAACAAGATATACTCTTGCTTAGATAGAGGATGAGGAGCATAAAGCAACCTTTTCTCTTGTGGACAAAATTTTAATTGCTCACAAGAAGAAGACATGAAGATAGCAGATAATGGAAGATGAGGTTGAGTGGAAATCATGTTGACATTCAACCATGGTTTTCGTTTAGCTTGTTCATTCGAGCAACCAAGCCCCAAATTACACTTATGAGGTACATATTCTATAGGGACCTGATTTCCTTATTCATTACTCTCACAACCTTTATGCCCATAGCCATATTTAGAGACAATTTTAAAGCCAGGGCCATAACATGTTTGCAAATCTTGAGAAGGAGGAGGATCTCCATAGAGAGCATTATTCCAACAATGGAGATTATACTCATCTACGGGATCACCATCAACCTTCTTGACAAGATTTCCAACATTAGCCTCTTTAATAGAGGTGTGATCATCTTCCTCGGAAGGGGGATGATCAACATGAAGAACATTACAATTTGCATTCGCATTATCTCGCGATATGGAAGAATAACCATCTTTGATGGCAGGTTCAAATGATGTTATCAAAAGGACTAAGTGGATTGAGTTGACTTTATATTCTCTAATTAAGGTGAATGGTGTGGTCTTCCCCACCACGAAAGAATTCATAGCCCAAATAATAGGTGTGCAATTATAGGGGAGGAAATTGCTCAAAGAGAGGAAGGGAACAAATGATGCAATGGACCAGTTTTTCAAGGCTGATGAGAAAGAGAAATTGGTTAAGCTAACTTCATGGAGCCATGACTAACTATCAATTAAACCTATTTGGGTTGAAATTGCAAAGGTTATCATGAGGTATGTGACTCTTGATGGGAATTTTATTACTATTTTGGGGTATCATTTCATGTTCCTCAATCACTTTTGACACAAGATTTTGGTGTCTTTACCTTTTTTTTTCTATTTTGTTTCTTGGAGGCCTCTGTCTATGCTCATCTCAAAAACCCCCATATCCTTGTCCTCCATGAGGAGCTCATTTTTCTTATCATAGAGTATGTTAAGGCCAAATCCTTAGCTAAGGTGCTTAAGGGTAAATGACCTATAGTTAAGGATCAATTGAAGGTGGTTGAATACTCTTTAATGGACACTGGCACTGGTGATGAAGAAGATGAGGAGTGGAAATTGGATGAAGAGGCCAGGGATCATGTGGTTGAGGTAGTGTCATCCTCCCCTTCAAAATAATTCTAGTAGAAGAGGAAGAAGGGTACTCAAAAGAACACTCCAAAAAAGAAGCCCAAAAAGTAGATGAAGGAACTCTAGTGTTTGTGGTCTGGTAGTTCCCAGATTGGAGAGGATGAAGATTATTAGGATTTTCCCTAGCAGATGAAGGAACCAGATTGTGAAACGAGCAGAGGTATCTCCATGGCGACTGAGGAGGCCCGAACCTAGTAGCACTTAGTCTCTCAACAAGTTACCATCTTAGGAAAAGGTAAATAAAGAATCTCAAATATTGTTGCCAAATACATGGGAAATAAATTGGGTAAGATTAAGTTCTCAGGTAGTTTTTACCCCCTCTCAAATGATTTCTCTTACCTTGATGACAAAAACCCAGAAATGATGGACCTTCTTGACATGGCTATGAATGGAGCCACTTGTAATTTTAAGATTGCTTGAAATGGGTGATGAATGAGTTTAACAAAATGAATATTAAGACTAGGAGCCTTAAGGAAAACTTTGTGAATCTACCCAAGGGGTTGGCCTCTATTTTTCTCATTGAGAGACTTGTGGATTTGGAGAGATTTATCTTTGATTTTAAAAATGACTATGAGAACCACCTCCAAGGAGTGGAAACCAAGTTTAGAGAACTATGAGGATATTAAAAAGCTGCTACAAATTAGCCATTGTTTCATTAAGAATATTGCAGATTCCCTTAAGGTTCTTATGGAAAAGCTTAATGCTATCAAGGAGGAACAAATTAGTGTTGGATATTAGGTGAAGGGCCCTCCCACTAAAGAGAAAGGAAAGAAAATTGTGAAAGATGAGGACAAGGGCTTGAGTGCAAAAACCAGGGGCAACATGAAGAAGTCATTTGAGGAAGAGAAGAATGAGTTGATGTCGCTGGTTAATTTACACTATAATCAAGAAATGGAGGTGGCTAACACCTTAAAAAATATAAGGTAGAGGCTTTGTGTCGTTTTTTGTCTTTTGTTTTGGTCTATCGGTTCCCTATTAGTTGCCTATTGTTTTAACAATGTTATTTGCAGTATCAACAAAATTTTGTTGTAAAGGGTTTTAGGTACCTTCAAAACCTGCTTTTACCTATTAATCGAAACAAAAATCTAAAATAGAATTATTATAAAATAATTAAAGTTTTAATAAGATAAATAATTATAAATTAAATTAATTATAATAATTTTTAATTATTATTTGTAATTTTATTAAAAAACATAAATAATAAAAATAATTTTCAAACATAAATCTTAATTAAAAACTAAAATAAAATAAATTAAGTGGAAAGTCAAAATATATCAAAATCCAAATATTAATAAACATTATTATTTTAAAAAAATAATAACAAATAATAAACTTATAAGTTTTTTGTATTGATGATAGTATATGAAAACTAGAGTACATCAGTTTTTAGAAAGTAAACTTTCTATGCAACAACTACATTTCCTTCTCCATTACATTCTTATCATTGGTTTACATACAAAAAGGACCATATACATTACCCTATTGTACATTCATTGTAATAGGTTTATATATACAAAAATATCATGTTGTTCATATTGCCCTACCCTACAATAATAGAACATTATGCCCATCTATTCATTTCTCAAAAAGAAAAAAAAGACCAGATTAGCTGCCTTGTACTTGTGAATTCATTCTTTACTACCATTGCCTCCTCATTGTTGGTGCTCTCCTTGGAGTCATCTCCTCTTTGTGCATCCTTTCCCTTCTCCACTCTGTCGTTGAACTCTTTTTGAAATTCTTGAAGAGCCTTTAGGAAGACGTCCATCTTGGTTGACCTCTTTGTCATGTGTGCCCCATAAACTTATAAGTTAATAAATGATTAAATAAAAAAGTAAAACTATTTTTTTAATTTATTAGAATTGAAATAGTAATAAAATATGTACCTAAAAGATATAATTAATATATTACAAACAATATTAACATAAAATTAATATTAACAAATAAAAAAATATTATTAAATATTATAGATAAATTAAATTTAAAAATTAAAATTGTATTTCAAATAAAATATTAATTTTTTAAATTTTTATATTAAAAATTACAAGTAACACCAAACTTAAAAAGTGAAAAATAAAATGAAACCTATTCAAATGAAAAATATATATTTGTTAAAAATTTATTATTATTTATCTAAAAATCTAAGTTTTAAAGTTTAAAAGAAGAAAACAATTTTTATCCTATATCTTTTGTTAATTTAAAGCTTATTATATATTATATTTTTAATATTTTAGAAAATCTGACGATTGAGATCATTTCAATAGTCTTGCATCTTTCTCTACAATTTTCAATCGTTGATTTTCAAAATCAATTCGTACATTTTATATAATTTTCAAACTCAATTCATCCACAAAAAAGAAAGAAAGAAAGAAAACACATTTGTTGTATACTGAAAATATTTCTTAAAATTTGCCCTTAAATTATTTCTTTAAATCAAAGAATACATTGGGAGCGATAATGCGAAGCGAGTTCGAACGCAGTTGCCGCCATGGCGGCAAAGAAAGGGGTGGGGAATAGCAGGCCAATAATTATTTTTAGAAGAAAAAAACCTGTACAATAGATAGTGGCGCCATGTATCTGGCTAAGAGTCACTAACAGGGATCTGCATATCAATGAAAATAGCCATCGGTTCTTTGCGACGGGCATGAATTCCATTCCTATCGGTAGAAGAAGACATCCAGGGATCAATCTAGGGTTTTGGCCTCGCCCAAGATCAAAATCAATGTGACAGGGACTAATATTAGCTACAAAGGTAATCATCTTAAATCCCATGTTTTTATTGGAAAATTGATCGGGTTGATACACATCAGATATCATTTTTACCTTAGGGTTTGTTCATGGTCCTTTGAGCAGTCGTGGATGAAAATTAAAGAATTTTGAATGGGTCATGGTTGCTGGATGGCAATGGTCTGTTTACTCAAGAGCGACTGCCAAAATTTTATCCTTTTTCATGTAATCTTGATTTCGCCTCGGCCTGGATTCGCCCTTAGAATATGGGGATGTCTCTGTGCTTTAAAAAAATGGTGATTCCCCTGGCAAATTCCAAGAGGTGGATGCAATTTCAAAGAAGGGAAATCTGCAATCTTCTTGAGACTTTCAGAAGGCGAATGGTCTCAGAGCATTGAAAGAAACCCCCCCTGCCGGTAGTTTGTTCTCATTGCTGAAAACAGGGCCACAGGAAAATTTCTCTCATGCATGTGGTAAGAAAGGCTCCCTCTTCCCCCTCTGTGAAGATCTCACTTATTTTTGCACATATTTGTCAGTCGCTCAAGGCCAGTGACGATTCAGATCCATCAATGACTGCTCAAGTTAAAAGTAGTGGAGTGTATAATCATTCTTTTTTCACTCGGAGAAACAGCCATGGCGATTTTTGATATTGTTGGAAGGACAACATGAAATCCCCCTCACTGACACCGTTTCCTCTAAAGTTCCAGAGGAGGATTTAAACGTGGAAGAATATATCCTGCACACTCCCAAAGCAGCAAATATGGAAACAAGTCTAGAAGGCTCGAGGAAGAGGTGGGGGAATTCATTTCTATGATTTTTTTTGAAGATTTCACAAATACAGAAATTACCGGCAACTACGTAGAATTCCCAACTTGACTCTACAACCTCTGAATCTCATTAAAAATGATTGTTAGGGGAGAGGATCCAGTAGTTGTGCACCCTAACTTCGCGCTTCTAATCACCTTAAGTGGAAATTTCAAATCACTCCCAATTTTTTCCAGCAGCTTATTTGGCAAGTTCCCTACTTATAACTAAGGTTTCAGGGCCACATCATCAAATATGATGCCCCATCAGCATTCTTTTTGTCAAGGTGTCCAAAAAGGCCCAAAAAAAAGTGAGACCAATATTCGTGCATTCACAGCCTGTTTTATTGAGCGCTGATGTGGAATCACATGATTGGTTGCTTTTTAGATCAAAGGAATACATTTTGTTTAATTATGGGTAGTCATCATCAACACTAACAACTTTAAAGTCACAATTATTGGTCCAATATTGATAAAAATATTGGACATTATATAAACAACTACTATCACAACTATTGAAACATGCTGAGGTACTAGGTCCTCTCCCCTAGTTCTTTAAAAGGTTGTTTTACTAGAATAAATTGAAGAATCGGTCTTAACAATATTGCACAACAGTTGGATCGTTTTCTTATTTCTCCTCTTTGATTATTTAAAGATTGGGTCATTGACAGTCATATTACGGATCTCTGGTTGGTGATTTTCGATTGTTGAAATGTCTTTTAAATTTGAAAATATGTCAGTTTTGGGATTCTAATTAATTTATTTTTGAAGGTGATGAACATGTTATAGCAAAAAAAAAGTACATCTAAAGAATATCTTAGAGAGAGAGGGAGAGATTCTTTTTTTCAAAAGAGACAGAGAGATTGTTTTTCAAAAGAGACAAAAGAAACCCACAAAGTGATGCTAGGACTCACCACAATCTGCCCAAACACTATTTTTATTTAGTTTATTTTGTCGACCCCACCTTTCACTTTCTCCAAAAAATCCCCATCTCGTCATTGGGCAACAAAACTCATGCCAAATTTGTGCTTTCCTAACTTTGTTAAAGCTTGTCTCCTTGTTTCCTTGTTGCCTACCCATTCGAATACATTTTCATTATGTAAAAGAGACTACTAGGGGAAAGGTTCCAGTAGTTGTGCACCCTAACTTCATGCTTCTAATTATCCTACATGGAAATTTCAAATCACTCCCAATTTTTTACAACGTATTTGGAAAGTCCCTTGCTTATAACTAAGGTTTTAGGGCAACATCATCAAATATGATGCCCCATCAGCATGCTTTTTGTCAAGGTGTCCAAAAAGGCCCAAAAAAAAAGTGAGACCAATGCTCATGCATTCACAACATGTTTTATTGAGCGCTGATGTGTAATCACATGATTGGTTGCTTTTTAGATCAAAGGAATACGTTTTGTTTAATTATGGGTAGTCATCATCAACACTAACAACTTTAAAGTCACTTTATTGGTCGAATATCGATAAAAATATTAGACATTATATAAACAACTACTATCACAAATATTGAAACATGCTCATGTACTGGGTCCTCTCCCCTAGTTCACCTAGTTGAAATCCAACAGAGAGAAGAGATCATATGGTTTAAATAAGGCAATAAAATAGTAAGTTTTTCCATCACTCCACATGTCAAAGAGGATTCATCAACATAATTTCTTCTATTAGAATTGTAGATGGAAGACATCTTATTGATATGCTTTGAAATAGTCTCTTTTTTGAAAAAAATATTGAGTTGTATATATGCTTCTAATTTATCAAAATGAAATGGTCTTCAATCTACTATTCTTTCCTTGATCATAGATGCACAAAATGAAACCTTGACAATTCCATTCACTATAGACAAATTAAAAATGTCCTTTTTCTTTAGATGCTACTAGAGAAAGCCCCAAGCCTAGATATTTTCCAATTTCCTTATTTCGTATATGCTTAGATTTCTTGAAAAATGATTTAATGATAGTTTAAAAAAAACATTTATTTTTAATTTAAAATTTATGTAATAAGGTCCTAAAATTTTAATTTTAAATATTAGAAAATAGTTAGCTACAACCACCTTTGCTAATCTCCAACTTATAAGATTAAGAAAACAATGCAAATAGGGCCCTCTATTATTATTAATGGATAAAGCAAACATAGATCCTTAGAAGAACAAGTCAATTCACCAATGAAAAACCTTCCAATGGTCACCTAGATACTAACTTATCCCTAATAGTCTTATGTCACGTACTAAAATCCTTTTGCTTTCTTAGTTGACTACCAAAATTTATTAATATAGTTTGTCACCCACTACGTTATGCCACCAAACCATATAATTTAGTTTTTTTAATTGAATATGTGATTTAATTATTATTTATATGTAAGGTATTTGTATTTAATATTTTATATGTAAATATTATTCAATTAATAGTTCATTTATTCTTATATTTTATTTAAAATATTATTAATTAATTTATTATTTTTGGTTTGGATGGTCTTTCTTGTCTTTTTCTTTCAAAGAAGGTGACCAGAAAAGTCATTGGGTATGAACTTTGAAAAACAATATACTCATGTCACTTGAAATTATGTTTCACAATACTTAACTAAGATAGATTTATATCAAAGATTTCATGTAGATTACAAATGGTATTAAAAGTATATATCTAAAGCATTTCAAACAAAATTAGTCACGTGGTTTGAGAAACTTGTAACTAATTGAGGGTTTGTTCTCAACATTTCCTATAGTAAGTAACCATCACGTCCACCATAATGATGAGATTTATAGTTCCAATTATTTGTACAATATGAAGAATGCAATATTTTTAATCTTTAGTTGCTTTATCTATCATGAGATCATAGTTAGATATTGTTGTTTTTACATAACCCTATGAGATCATTCTCAATGTTATATTACTTCAATTAAAATTTCACGTTAGCTTTCCTTCAAAAAGAAGTTGTCATTCCAAGGCGTAAGAATTTACTTAAACACGCATTAAATTATTAGGTTGAACATGTCTTTCTTTTGCTCAATGTAACAAAGAAGGAATTAAGTGCCCTATAAATATTACTATTACAAATGTTAATGGAAAAAGGGTTGTGGGCCAATGATCACTTTCACATAATGACACCAAGGTGATCCAACTCCTTCACCCTTGAGATATATAGTGTTAATCCATTTTTCTTCAATATCAAAGATCTTTAATGTTTTTAGTTGAGGTCAAATATGTATCACCAATTTCTATAGATCTCAGGATTCATGGTTCTAGAAGCACCATACTCCATACAAGAACCATCAATCTAAACCCACTTAGTCATTAGCATTCTCTCATAAACATTATTAAGTGATACTTTGATCTTAATAACGCCGAAGACGTATCCTATTTGAAAAAGACGAACCTAAAATTGCCCATCAATGGTTTGATCTAAACCTGCTGACTATTAAACGAATCTCAGTCGTTTATCATTTTTCACTATTTTTCCGTTCCCTTTGTGAGCGTCATTTCGTTTTTCAGTTCTGACGCTATGTGGGAAATATCTCATAATTTTTTCGGAGGAAAGCGCAAATTTTATTCCGCGACTCTCTCTTTTTTTGGTTTGTCCGGTCATAAACAAATGCAACGTATTATCCCCGAAATCACTTTAGGGCGCCTTTATTATCTCAGTCAACACAAGGAAAAGGGATGATTGTATTTATCATTCTCCCTGGTATTGAGCTTTCTCCAGCCTCAAAATAAGGTTTTTACTAGGGTTTCAGAGTATGTTTATTAAAATGAAAATTATTGTCAATATTCTAATAGTGAACACATTTAGGTTTTTAAGAATTTATTTAATAATGTAATTAATATATTTAATTTATATTTATTATATTTAAATTAGCATAATTTTTTTAAAAAAATAGTTAAAAAAATTGATTATATTTTAATTTAAAATTTAACTTATATTTTAGTTAATATAATATTTGATTTATACTTTGTTTAAGGTAAAATTTGATTTATATATATATTTTTAATATAAAATTTGGTTTTAGGAAAATTCATTGCTAGCAATTCATCTGAGGAAAATTCACCGCCAACAATTCATCACCAAGGAAAATTCACCGTCAACAATTCACCAATATTTTTTAATTATAACTAATATTATATATAAGTTTATAAAATTTGATTTATAAGTAATTATATGAAATGTGGATCATATTTTAATAATAAAAAATAGATTATAAATAATTTAATTATACTTAATATTATATATTATATTTTTAAATAAAACTATTAATTACATAAAATGATTAAAATTTATAATTAATAATTCTTATAATTTTATATAGTATAAAAATAGATCAAAATTTATCTTAATTGGATTCTTTCCACACTTCTTTGGCTGCATTCTTATTGCACACACTAAGATGCCATTGCTAGTATATTATAAATGATTAATACTATTAATTATCTTAACCTAACTTATGATGCACAATATACCTATCAAAATATATCTTATACATCTATCTTCATTAACTTATATTTTAAATATTAATATTTTAAAAATTATTAAATTACATATTTTCAATCTAATTATTTTAGTTTAATTGAATTCATTTGAAAATATATATTTTTAAAAATTATGAAATGCAAAATACTTAGTCCACAATATTTCCATTGCAACATACGTAGCTATTTTTTATAAATAGCTTGTAAAAATAAAATTCAAATTGGACACACAAGTACCTACCAGAAAACCGACAATCATTATTTGACTTAAAAAAATGGAATTGGAGTTGTTTGTCCATGCAATAAATGCACTAAATGTGGGAATATTGCCCATTGTAGAAAGTCAAAACAATGACTTTCGAAAATGATGTGTTCAGAATTGAAGGCGACAAGTCTAGCAGGCAAGATTGACATTGATAAACGTTGCAATTTAGAACAAAAATACCACATTGTCTGGAATTTCAAGGCTATGGGTATCATTAAATTTTTTATGTCAGTTAGAAAATATTGAAATTTAGATAAAAAAACCATATATCTATTCAGACATGGAATTTCAAGATTACTTCTATCTGAGCCATTAAAATTTTATGGCGGCTGTAAAATACTGCAATTTGGACCAAAAAGATCACATATCTGTTTAGGCTTTGATTTTAAGACTATCCTTATCCATAACATCAAAAATTTATGACAGCTACAAAACAGTGCAACTTAGACCAAAAAGACCATATGTCTATTCAGACCTGGAATTTCAAGGCTATTCCTTTCCGTATCATCAAAATTTTATGACGATCACAAAACAGTGCAATTTACACCAAAAAGATCACATATCGATTCAAGTGTAGAATTTCAAGGCTACCCCTATCCATATTATTAAAATTTTATGACGGCTACAAAACATTACAATTTAGATATAAAAGACCACATATCTATTCAAGTTTGGAATTTCAAGGCTACCCTTATCCGTATCATTAAAATTTTAAGATAACTACAAAACACTTCAGTTTAGACCAAAAAGATCACTTATCTATTCAGGCCTGGAATTTCAAGACTATCCCTATCCGTATCATTAAAATTTTATGATGGGTACAAAACACAGTAATTTAGACCAAAAAGATCACATATCTATTCAGGCTTGAAATTTCAAGACTACCCCTATCCATATCATTAAATTTGTATGATGGCTACAAAACACTGCAATTTTGACAAAATGACCACATATCTATTCAGACCTGGAATATTAAGACTACCCCTATCAGTATCATTAAAATTTTATGATGACTACAAAACATTCCAATTTAGACAAAAAGACCACATATCTATTCAGGTCCTTATCCCTATTCAGGCCCCTATCCATGTCATAAATTTTTTTATGATGGCTACATATTTTTAGTGCCTTTCGATTTGCTCCCTGTCTAAATTTATAGATTTATGATGGCTACATATTTTTAGTGCCTTTCAATTTGCTCCCTGTCTAAATTTACAGATTTCAAATGGTTTGAATTTTTTATAGACATTTTAAATTCATTGTTTTACAGCCAATAAATTTATGTTTCTCAAACTGTACACTACGAAGTTGATTTCAACAATGGAGTAAGAAATTAAAATTCGAAGCAGTAAAAGATACATTCGAACTATAATGTTTCATTTGATCTGAAATAAATAGTTGCTGTAAAAGCTTTAAATCTGGCAAATTCCAAGCTTGCAGCCATTCAAAATGGCCAAACATCATATAAAAGACTGTAGATAAGCATTAGTTAGAGCGCGGGCTCAACACAGGCGGGAGATGCTGAATCGTGCCCTCTAATTCTTTGACGACTCTTGACATGGCGGGTCTTTCTCTGTAATCTCTTTGAATACACCACATTGCCAGCTCTATCATCTTGAGGGCCTCCCCGATTTCCTCACCCTTTAAATCTGGATCAATCAGATCCGCTAATTCCCCTTGTTGGGCTTTGTCCTGCAACAATGAATTTAGGTCGTAGTCTGGTTTGGTGAGCTGCATGTTTCTCTTTCCGCTCACAATCTCTATGAGCGTAACCCCAAAACTATATGTGTCCGCCTTCTCTGTAACATGGGAGCTCAGCCACTCTGGTGCGATGTACCCCGGCGTTCCTCGAAGCATGGTTATCACTTCGCTTTCATCCCTGCTAATCAACTTGGCAAGCCCGAAATCTGAGACCTTGGCGTTGAAATTTTGGTCGAGAAGAATGTTTTGAGGCTTTATGTCGAAGTGGATTATGCGCTCTCGGCATTCTTCATGCAAATATGCCAATCCCCGTGCTGTGTGAAGAGCTACTTTAGATCTGGTGTTCCAGTCCATTTCGGGCTTTTCATCAGTCCCCTTTTGGGGAAATATCCATTTGTCCAGAGACCCGTTTGGTAAATACTCATAGACGAGAATTCTGTGGGAGTTTTCTGCGCAAAAGCCCATCAGTCTTACTAAATTCAGATGATGAATTCCGCCCAGTGTTTCTACTTCTGCGCGGAATTCACTCGTTCCTTGCCCTGCTCTGTCAAGCCGCTTCACTGCGATCTTTGTGCCGTCAGACAAAACTCCTTCGTACACGGAACCGAATCCTCCGTTTCCCAGCTTCGTTTTGAAATGATCCGTAGCAATTTCTAAATCTTTGAATGAATATCTCACAGCCGAGGCACCCTGCAACTTCACAGAGTCTTCTTCTTTCTGCTCTTCTCTCCTACATCGCCATGCCAACAGGAGGAGAGCAAGGAGAACGATTACACCACCTGCAACAGAAGCACTAATAATTACAACTGAGCGTTTCTTATTGCCCTCCGATGTCGGCTGAATTTTGAGATAAACAAGAGAACTGTAGAATTTATCGGTTGGTTTGCTGTTCATTTTCAGGGAGTAGACGTTCGTTTCCAGATAACAATACCCATGAGAAATACTGGCGTTCTCGAAACCGCCGTATCTGAAAAATGCAGCTCTGCAAGAGCAATTTCTGAGGCAGAGGATTTTGCAGGCTTCTCTTGTGACCAGATCTGGAATAGTATCATTTTCCCAACGATATGTGAAATAGGAAACATGATCCATTTCCAGAAAATGACTATCAGTGCTAAAGCTAGCAGATATCTCTAAGGCAGAGCATACCAGAGGATTGGGCGGAAGACAGCCTAAGCTGGGCGTTGATTGTTGGACTGGTACAAAAGCATGGTCACCATTCGCTCCTTTTGGACAGCTGCACTCCCCATCTGTACAAACACCATAGCCCCCGCACTGTTGTGGATAATCGCATGCACTCAAGTCTTCTGTAAAATCAGTGAAATAGTCAATAGAAGATCTTCCTGTTGTTGATAAGAAGGAATAAAACCGGAAGTGCCCCTCTGAATCGATTTTAGCAAAGAGAGAATTTGTGGGTATTGCAAATCTGGTAGCTGGATTGGAGCCTGGTTGGACATAGAACAAGAGCCACTGCTCGTTAAACTCTGCATATCCTGTTATGGAGGAAGCAGGAGTCCTCACATACACATAATACGGTTGAGGTGGGTCACCATCTATGAACAGACCAAATCTATCTGTAAGCACGGAAGCATAGAAGATGCCTTGGCTTGTATTGGTATCAGAAACACTGGCAACAAGTTTCTGGCCAACCAAGAACTTCTGGCCCAAGACAATCGTATCAGTGGGGTGATCAAAGGATTGCCACAGGGTTCCATTGGAGCTGTTCAAAACAACCAAGTTCCCAGATTCTTCCATCTTCACGCTCACTACTTGGGCAACCGATATGTTGCTGTTTGAAGACCAGACAAGGCTTCCATCTGCGTCCTTCAACAGGAGATATCCGGTGGAGTTGAGCGTCAGGGTTGCGTTGTCCTGAACCAAATGGTCCCTGTTTGCGCTCCATACCATTTGAAGGTCAAGCAAATTCGCAGTCGCCTGGCTGTAGATGGCCAAAAAGGTTGCAAATAAGTAGGTTTCACAATTGGTGCCATAGCAGAGGAATCCACACCCGAAACCGAGGTTCAGACCGTCCTGCGAGACGTTGGCAGAGAAAAGAATAGGTCTGACCGTGGTTGGCACTGGCACTGCCACCGGCCCTGTCACTGGCCCTGTAAGCGTCAATGAATCTAAACTCTGCACATTGTTCCTCCACACCGTGCCTCCATATGCAGTTGTCGAGGGATAAGCACAGCTCTGTGCTGCTAAAACACAGATTGTAATGAACAATCTCACAAATAACAGAGGAGCACAGGGAGAAGAGGAATTAAATCCTCTCATCCTTCAACAAGAATGGGTTCAGCGGAGGGAGAAAAAATTCGATCAATGGTTTCAAACAAGGAGTCGACTGGTTTGATTGTCGATTGTATTCATGGTAAGGTGGATTGAGGAGCATAAAGCGAATTTAATATGAGGTATTCTACTGTAGTTGGTAGCCATCACAATCTTTGAGAGTCAACGATGTAGACGAGTTTCCTTTGAGTTGCCTATTGGGGAATATTTAATTAACATATGTTATTTGATTCTTTGAAGCATTCGTCAGTCTTACTCAGTGCGATCTGGTAAGGGACCTAATAAAAGCCCTCTGGGACATTGTCAAGCAAAGTATTACGGCCACCCGAAATGATTATTTTGTTCCGGTGTTTGAAAAAGCAAAGGAAGTTACTTAGGATTCGGGTTTGAGAGATATTTGCGATTGATGTTATGTATTTCATTCATTCAAATTCAAATATTCAAAATTTCAGGGTTTTCATTTTGTTGTAAATTAAGCAAACCATGTTTAATAGCGGCATATACGTTTCAATACAAAGACACTCGACGTAGAATCAATTCATATGGTAGACTAAAGAGACAACATTACAATACACTTCAATTTTTTAAGAGAAAAAAATTATAATCTATATATAGATCATATATTGTCTTTGAATCTTCACTCAAAGCCATAAAGTTGGTTGATCTAGTGGAATGACCTAAGATGACTATTGAAATATTAACCTTAATTGTATTTGCATCCTCATTCTATTGAAATATCTATTATGTTGCATCTTTTTTTTTTTAAAGACTGTAGGAATTGGTTAGGTATTCGTCCCCCTATAAACTGTAGTGCACCTAGTAAAAAATTTTCACATGACCGGTGACGCTGGCGCGACATGCCCTTCGGTGCCATGGGGATGGTGGGGAGACTAAACCTCGTGACCTCTTACCTGCAACAGGATGCTTTAGCCAATCGAGCTAAGCCCACCACCCTATTATGTTGCATCTTAAATCTTCATTCTCATGTGTTATTTTTCTATTGAGGCTTGCTTTTTTCATCAAGATCTTCGGTGATTGTATAGTATCAAAGCTTTTACATGAGAGCAATTTTGTATCATAATCTTACAATCAGGTGTATGGAAGAGTATAATAAATACAAAGCTTAGGTGAATGCATTGAAGTATGTGTATATAAGGATAAATCAAGGGCCAAATATGTGGGAATGTGTGTGTGGGAAAGACAAAAAGCTAGGTGAATAAACTCAAATTCATACAATATTACACCATTTGTTGATATGTACATATATTGAGACATCTCCTCAAAATGAAAATAAAATAAAATAAGAAATGACATGAGCATACAACTTTCACCATTATAACATCCAAAACAAATGTTTCTTTTCAATTTTATCCGTACTTTAAAAAAAATTAGACAACATATAAAATTAAATAAAATAAATAAAAATAAAAATCTATATATACAAAGCTAAAAAATTACGAAAGGAAAGAATTGAAGTCCAAAAGGAATTGCTCAAAAAATAAGAAATCCAAATATGAAGGTTTAGGTGAATGCATTGAAGTATGTGCATTCAAGGATAAATCAATAGTTAAATATGTGGGGAATCAAGGATAAATTTTAATGGTTAAATATGTGGGGAATAGGTGAATGATCCTTGCACAAGATTGTACTATTTGTTGATCATTTTTTGAGAGTCTTCTTATTGGATCGTTAATTATTCTATTCATAATCTTTTTACAGTTTTGTTCAATACAAAAAAAAATTGTACCATTTGTTGATATATACATATACTAAAACATCTCCTCAAAATTCAAATAAATAAATAAGAAATGATATAAATATACAACTTTCACAATTATAACACCCAAACAATATTTCTTTTCAATTTATTTATACTTAACAAAATATTAGATAGCTTATAAACTTAAATAAAATCAATAATAAATTAATCTGTAAGTACATATGTATATTGTACGGAGAAATTTCACCAGTGTCTTGAATCATGCCTATTCATTCCACAAATAAGAAAGTCAAAGCACATTCCTCTCAAACTCGATTAAAATCAAAATTAAGTCATATAGGACTTTAATACTTCTGATTTCCTTCTAATAAGGACTTAAAAAATTGCTCATATAAATTCTTATCTAACACTCCCTATGTATATGATTTACAATATGCTTAATGGCTTATGCATAACTATAAAGAAAAGTATTATAAAAATAAAATAAAATAAATCTATTGAAAAGACGATGTCATGATAAACATAATTTTAATAAAAAATAATACAAAATAATACTTAATTTGTCCTATTAATGCTTGATTCCTCACAACCTTTAAACTACATATTTCTAGACAATTCAACACTATTTAACATATAAAAGTACTCTAAGACACGTAAGCATGACACGTCTAACATGCATCCCAAGCAATGAATTATCTATGAAGGACAAGAAACCAACAAACCCCGAATATTACCTGCACAAATAAACTAAAGCAAAATGATTTCCCCTATGCCACTTTTGTGCAAACCAACACAAAATGATTTCCACGTGCCACTTGTGTACAAAAGCCCTGTCCAAATAATTTCTGATCTGTGCAAAGTCTGTCTTTGACCCATCCAAGAGGGAATACCTTGCATATATTTTTAATTGACCAATGTTGAATTACAATGGAAGCAACAATTAGAATGTTAGTAATTATAAGTAGATTTTCGAAAAGGTGAAATATCAAGTTTTGCAACTGTATGAAGGGGACATCTAGTGTTCTAGGCAGTTCCAAAAATTGTTTAAATTTCAAGTATAATGTATGTTTCACCCGCTGTCATGTATTTATTTTTGTTGGTTCTATTTATTTTTTATTTTTTTTATACAACAAGGGTGTCCTTGCGACCCAACCTAGTGGCCCGGCAACCCTTACTTTAGGTACCTGAGGCGAGCTAGGGCAAGACTAGTCCCCTACGAGTGAGATCGCTCGCTCGCAAAAAGTCCCACCTCTTAAACCTAGGAGCAAAGTCGAACCCGAGACCAATGGGGAGCAAACCCATTGCCCAAGCCAACTCTACTCCCTGTTCGGGCTATTTGTTAATGTCATATGGGTCTTTAGAGTTGTTCAAGATTGAGACAATGGCTAGTATTCTTGTATCTGGTTGGTGTTTGCTCATCTCCTTGTTCAGTCTTGAGTTGTAATTTGTTGTGGTTCAGTCTTATCATTGTCTCGTTGTTTTATTTTTCCTTCTCTTGCGGTTCCCTTTTGGACTGCTCGTTATTTATCAATGTATTTCAACTTTGTTCAATAAAAACAAGTATGAACTAGTAATCAACCAATCATAATATGTTAGAATATCTTAATTTTTTTTTGTTAATATTTTTATTTCATAGTCTTCTATTATTACCTAATTTTTTATTGTTAATATTTTTATTTTATAGTCTTCTATTATTATAAATATTCTAATAATTATTGTGTTGTTAGTCATTTAATATTTTATTGTGTGGATTTATTTCACATGTGTTACATGAAGTTATAATGGTATAATGAATTTATATTAATAATGTGGAATTATTTCACATGAGTTATTTTATAAGTCATCTTTTGTGATTCTTTTATATTGATGTAATAAAGATGGACATTTTGGAATTATATTTTGTATTAGAGCTTTATTATTTAGAAGATCGAAGCTTTTTCTAACATCATTAATTAAACATACTTGTAGCTATTTTCCAAGAATTGTATACTTTTTTGCATTTATTAGCTTTTGTTTGATGATATTTTTGTAGGTAATTGCCTAATAAGTAGGTACACTTTTCAAGATTGTAACAATAATAATTTAGTGGCTTATTAAAATTGCCTGTTGATGGTGGTATTAATACAACCAACTTTGAGTAATGATATATCACCACTCCTCTTATAAAGTAGGGATTCCTACTTCAAGGTTCTTTTATTATAGCCAAGTCTTGACCTTGGTGGATAGTTTGGTGGTTTATGTGATTAGTTTAATAAAGGATCTTTTGTTGGTAACCTACACTTCTAGAATGTATAATCTAAAATACATACAAAATCCTTTAAAACATACATTTATCCCTAGTATATTATTCAAAGCTCTTTCAAATTTAGATTTGTTGCATATCATCAAACATTATACTAAATTTAGCATATCTAAAACATTCACTTGGTCTAAAAAGTTTGAATACTATCTAAACGATTGAATATAAATAAAAGAGAAAAGATTAGGGTAAGAGGTTAAAAAATAATTCAAAATTAATAGAAAATAGTAAATTTCATTCCACCTATCAAACCTAAAAGATTAGGAAAAACCAATAAATCAACATTCACACAATCATATATAACATTAATGTAATCAACAAAAGAAAATATAACATTTAGATTTTTCAAGTCATATCGTATCAAACCACCATATACATGCACTGATTTGAGACAAGATTTTATGAAAAGCAATAAAAAAACATCGATTTCACCAATTTATTCAACTTAGACAAGCAAGAATGAACATTACATCACTAAGGATCAAGATTCCATTTTCTAACAAAAGGTGTTATCCTTTGCTTAAATATATATAGAAAAATTCATAAAGTCTAGTAGAATAATCACGTTGAAAATCGTATATGTTTCTGTTTTAAAAAATTATTTCTATTTTTTTACAAATGTTTCAAAAATAAATATAAATAGGAACTAGGCATCCCAAAATTCATAGATATGGAAGAGTTTAACTGAAGTTGAAACATAGGCAACTTGCCTTGATTGAAAACTTAATTAAAACTAATTAAAAATTGAACTAAAATTAACTAAAAGTTAACATCAAATTGGAGAACCCCAAGCCATCTTAGCACATATTGTAGACACCTAAAATTGACTCATATTTGATCAATTTACCCCTAATTTGACCAATTTCCTAGCATCCATATTAATTAATTAATACTCTATTATTTAATTAATATTCAATTATCTCAAACTTTATCCTACTTTAAAACACTTTAATAATATTTCATTAAGTTATTTAAGATGCAAGATTTTAAGGAATTTTATAAAATATTATAAGATGAATAAAACCACCATATTGCATGTCCAAATTTCACATATCAACCCTATTTTAAAACACTTTAATAAGATTTCATCAAGTTCTTTAACTTAAAGAGAACAAAGCACAAATACATCACCACTTATTAAAAAATCATTCAAACGAAACACATGATACTTTGATTGATTTGCAATGAATAGATTACAACTTTCATCAAGATACCCTACACTAAAAATTTAAGAGATGAATTATTTCCAAAAAAAAATTGACCTTTAACAATGTGTTTAACACTAACATACATTCCCTATCCTAAATACCTAGTAGTATCTCAACATGAGCAAGGTAACATATATTCCCTATCCTAAGCACCTAATAGTATCTCTATATGAGCAAGTTGGCTTAGATCGTAATTTGATCCATATGCCAATAATTTATAGGTTACATTTATTTTTTCTAACATAGACCCCAAAATTAAATTACACATTTTATTAATCGAGCCTAAAGACACACCCACAAAAGATTAGTTTATTATATCATTAAAAGAATAATAAATCATGGTCGTATGTTGATTTGATTCTTGCTAAACATGCAAGCGTGTAAATAGACATGCATGCAAAATGTGGAAGCATAGACAAGACTTGTAGACTCAAATCATACATTCTATTTCATACACCCGTTTCTTATTCTAAAGACATACATACAATAAACACATAATTACAAATATATCACTTACCTAATGCAATCCTTAGGTTGGGGCAATGGGCCTAGTTCGATTGGCTAAAACATCTTGTCGCAAGCAAGAGGTCACAAGGTCTAGTCTCCCTACCGTCCCCATGGTACCGGAGGGCGTGTCATGCCTAGTCACCTGAAAAAAATTTACAAAACACATTGCAGTTTAAAAAAAGAAATGTAATCCTCATATTCGAAATAGGTGCTGCTGCTAACTGCTCATTTGACTATGCAAGGATACAACTTAAAAAATCTTCACGAGTGGAAAATGGTGCTCTTTGACATAATCTCTCTTCGGACATATTTTATAATACATTTTGTTTCATTTGCCTATTTTTGAAATCATATATGCAATCCAAACATAACTATAAATTTGTCACTTACCTAATGCAATCCGCTGTTGCTGAGAAATGTTATGGTCTCCTCATCTGACTATGATGAATTCCTAATGCAATCTTTTGCTACTTGTAATGTCTTACTCATAAATGTGATCTCATAGGATGCAAGGTTTACAATAACAGAATGGGAAAACAGATTTGTTGAAAAGGCTTTAGAAATTTCTTACAAATGCCATTGGCAGGTGCAAGCGAAATACCTTGACCTTCGCTACTATTCTCCCTACCTGTACTGAAATGGGATCTTTGGAACAGGGTAGGAGCATCCATAAAAGCATAAAAGGTAGAGAAATTCAGATTCCACTACTTTACCCAGCATCCTTCCTATACCAGGATGGGAGTTTTTAATGAACCCTTGGCTATATATATAACTGGCGTAGAAAAAGGAGCGGAGGGTGATAGGTGTGGGCATGATCGAAGTTCAGATTTTTTTTGGATTTGATTGTGTTATAATTTTTTGCATCAATGTTTTGTATCACATTCTGTGATTTTCTTCTCCTCTTGCTCTCTACCATGTGACGATGGATCACGGAGTGTGAAATGAAATGTTGATGCAAAAAATTCTAACACAATCAAATCTAGAAAGAATTCTGAACGAAGATATAATATTGACCCAAGAAAGGATTGTGGCTAATATTCCTATTCTGTTCGAAGATGGTAGAACTCAAATTGCAATTGGTTCAATAACCCAAATTCTCCATTCCTTGAAGTTTTTCGATCTTTCATACCTATCCCGTGACCTCTTTCTTTTCTCATGAATTTTTATTTATTTCTTTTTCAACGTCTACTAAGAGGAATAATTTTCATATCTATGCCATGACCTCTTTCTTTTCTCATGAATTTTTATTTATTTCTTTTTCAACATCTACTAAGAAGAATAATTTTCTATTAATTCTTTGTAACTACAAATCCACTACTTGGCTAAATTAGATAGTCATTTAATTGATGAATAATGATGATGCAGATGACCTTTAAATTGGAATCTTTTCAAAAGATAACTATAAAATACTTCTATTATTTATAATTACACTTATTTTTATTTATATAAATATTTTATTGTTTATTTATTAAAATAATTAAATAGTTTTTTATTTTTTAAAAATTAATCATTCTAGTTATTAAATCAAAATAGTACTTCTCTAATAACATCATTCACTTATTAATACTAATTTTAAAATTAAATTGATATAAATAATCATGTTAAAAGAAGATTGTGACATGTCACCCATCAAATAGTGATGATATTTTTCTATATTTTGGATATAAGATGCAAACAAGTAGAAAACTAAGGGGTTCTAAGGTTGCATTGGATGTGGGAGGATATGGATGAGGGAAAGAGAGGAAAAATAAAAATAGGGATTGATGAAAATGGTTAAGGAGGGATGAGGAATGACCTCAAAGATAGGGTATGTAGCTTAGACAATAAAATATGATAAAAATAAAATTATTAAAGTGAAAAATTTAAGCTAGCTAATGCAATAACTCAATAAATTATAGTCACATTGCTTAAATATTTTGGTTTTGCAGGGTGTTGTGATGCTCCAAAAAACTTGTGCAATAGTTGAGATGAAATATAAAACTATGGAGAAATATTCAACACCTTAAGATGCACTTCTCTTTAGAAACTATTGTTTAAATAATATTTGTAATTAGGGAAAGATTTCAAGTTAAATTTGCAAGCAACATAAAACTAAATCCCCAATCAACAATAGAGCACAATGAAAACAAGAAGCAAAATAAGATGAAACAACATCACCTAGTCTTCAAGCCTCCATTGGTTGACCTCCATTGGCCTACTCCATCTTGTTGAAAATGATATAATTGCCCTCAGATTTGAAGTGCAACTATAACCTATGCCAAAGACAAGCAAAATATTGAAGTAATGTGTATGCTCAAGCACTCAAAAGCTCTCAAGCATGTTGTGTATAACTCTTGTGTGTAAAATGACTTGAGAGAAGGCCTTTTAAAGAATTCCAAATTGAGAATGGATGGTCAAGATTAAAAGTTGGTGAAGCCCTAAGATCAAAGGCCAAAAATCAAAGTCATAAGGAGGATTAGGGTTAGGGCAACTTTAGGTCAAAGTTAGGGCAAGCCTTGAAATGAAGGGTTGGGATTTAATTGGAGATAATCAAATCAATGGTGGAGAATAATAGGTAGTTGGAATAATAGAAATTATTTAATTTATGGAGAATGTTGACTTATGAATTAAATAATGGTTTAATTCATAAATGGTAATGAGACAAAAGACTTGATATTTATAATTATTTTAATTATTTATTTGGTGGGATGGAAAGTGGGCTAAATAAATAAGTTTATTTGATAAATGATAATGTTATGGAGGGAATAAGGATTGATCAGTGACACATTTAAATAAATAAACGCAATTTATTTATTTAAATAATCATGGAGGAATGGACATGATTAGATAATTGAATTATATGAGGGAGAAGCCTAGTCGTCATAGAAAAATATGGTTTACAAGCTGAGGCCATTTTTATGTGTCTACATTTTGCCCCTCTTTGACATGATGCAGTTTATCGCATTGTGTCAAAGAACAAGTAAAAAATATGCCCCAGTTTGAAAGTGAGGAGAGGAAGGATGATGAGGAGGTAGTGGTATGCCCCCTCGAGAGGACAGGTGGGTTCAAAGAACATGAGTGTGCTCTCGAAATGGATGAGAGGACTAGAAGATGAAGGAATAGAAGAAATGTTAGTGTGGAAGTCATGGATGTGATGATGAAAAAGGAATACTTCAATATTTTGCCAAATAACATCATAGGTGTTGCATAATCATCATTGGGTAGTAAAATGTGACAAATGGACAACAAACACCATGATATGACATAGACCAAGGTGTGCAAGGTCGTCCACTTGTAAAAACAGACAGCCACAGACAAGGAATGTCCTAACTCATACTAAAGGCCAAGTTGCCCCAGTCTTTTTGTCAAGACACACCAAAGACAACAATCAAGGAAAATTAGGTCATGAGACATCATTGCTCCTCTAAATCCTTCATGGGACATCCTTGAGGTAGCTAATAACATGACCAAGAGACAAAACAATAAAAAGATAAAACAAAATAGACCAGAAAAATCAACAGCCATTCAATATGTTTGCCAAGATTTGTGTGTCGAAGGTTGATTGCGTGACAATTTGATAGTTTGACGATTTGATAGTCTAATAGCTTTGACAGTGTGGCAATGCCTGTCGTTAGGAAGGACACACATCTAAAAGAACCAATGACATAATGATAGAAAACTGTCGTTAGGAAGGGTACATTATCACGAAAGGTTATTGTAATGAAACTATCATGGGGAAGGACACATCACGAAAAGGCGATGACTAGGTGATGAAACTGTTATTAGGAGAAGACGGCTGAAAGAACAAATGGCGTTTTGGCGGGGGTCAATTCCAAGAAGGACACATCTTGAAGGGATAAAAGTGACTCTCAAGTTGACGGTAGTATTCCCGGCAATTTGTGGATGTTTAGCTTGATGTATTTGTTGGTTCACAATTTGAATGTTGACTTTCAAATGACTGTCTTGGTTTTGAGTGTGACTATGTCTGACTTATTTGACCAAAATGAAAAACCCTAAAGGACTAACCTAGGTGCCCTCGGGGGCTCATCGACAGATGGCCTTGCCTACGTCATGCACTCAGAGACCTCGTAGTTCGATAGGGATAGATGGACATATTGAAGATGAATTGACATGTTTTGACTTGACCTAAAACCCTAAGGGACTGAACCTAGGGGGCCTCGGGGGCACATCAACTGATGGCCTTGCCTACGTAGCAAATGTGCAGAGACCACGTAGTTCAACAATTGACAAAGACTAGAATGACTGACATGACTAACTTTGACTCTATTTTTGGGATTTGTGATGTTATTTGGATGTTTTTGTGCTTTCTTCAGGACATTTTTCAATTTTGTTCATGATTTTTTTTAAAATTGGACTTTTTATTATTTTTATGATTTTTTAGGACTTTTTATTATTTTTATGATTTTTTCAGGACTTTTTCAATTGCCAAGACCATGTGCGATACCGACTGCAGACTCGTGATAAAATATTGCCCCTAGTCAAGTTGATAAAAGAACGTGACCGGTATGGACGATAGGCGGTACGTAAGACTTCGATGTCAATCACTGTCAGCCATGGAAAGAAATGTCATGATGTCAGGGTGAAATGTTATGATGAATGTCAAAAAAATGGATGTTTATTATAGACTAAGGTAGATAGAGTGATAGTAGATGTCAAAGCAATGACTGACTACACATGGCGCCTGTTTGTAGGTTTTCACCATGGTACTTATCCAAAGCGCCTGTTTAGCAGGTTTTCACTATTGGATGAATTATTTCTCTTTATTTTTGTCAATCAATTTTTTTTTTTATTTTTTTATTTTTTTGGTGTCACTAGGATGCCTGTTTGCCAGGTTTTTATCCAAGTGACAATATTTTTGTGTTTTTCATTTTTTTTGTATTTTTAATGGTTTTAAATTTGAACTTTTCGATCTTATGTATAGAACTTACAGCATTAAATCACGGTGTTGTTGATTGGCTCGTCAATTGTTGTTCACCATCACGGGTAATGGCGGTAATGCGAGAATATAAATGATCATTGATGATGTATGGACCCAATTGGGCTCAAACTTGCACGGTTTTTTCTCTGTCGGTGATTCTTGATTTTTGCATGTGAACCGGTCACCAATGTCAAATTTTTGAGTCATCCTCTTTTGTTGTAACCTGCGAATTGATTTTGATATGCTTGTAAGTGGTTCAAGGCATTATGTATGTGTTCATCTAGCATTTCTAATTCATGCAGTCGTGACTATCAATATTCTTCATCAGTGATTAGACCTTTCATAGAGATTCTTAGGGATGGAATTTTGACCTCTATGGGCAAGATGGCTTCAACTCCAAAGACGAGGGCGAATGGAGTGGCTCCAGTGGGAGTACGGATGCTAGTGTGATATGCCCACAAAGCAGGATTGAGTTGTATGTGCCAGTCATGACCAGCATCATTGACGGTCTTCTTAAGAAGTTTGATGATCATTTTATTAGATGCCTCAGCTTGACCATTTCCTTGTGGGTAGTAAGGGGTGGAGAAGTGGTGTCGGATATGGAAGCATTCACAAAGTTCACGAACATCCTGATTTTTGAAGGGATGACCATTATCTGTGATGATGGATTGTGGAATACCATATCGACAAATGATATAGTTGAGGATAAACTTGGAAATTTGTTTGTCGATAATGTAAGTGAGCAAGATGGCTTTGATCCACTTAGTAAAGTACTCAGTGGCGGTAATGATGAATTTGTGGCCATTGGACAAGGTAGGATGGATCTTGCCCATGAGGTCGAGTCCCCATTGTGCAAAGGGCCAAGGAGAAGTAATCGGTCGAAGTTCCTATGTTGGTGCATGAATCAAGTCACTGTGTATCTGACATTGGTGACACATTCTGACAAATTCAAGTGCATCTTTCTCAATGGTTGGCCAGTAATACCCAAGTCTTGTTATCTTTTTGGCTAAAGTAGGACCACTTGAATGGGATTCGCATATACCCTCATGTACCTCTTGTAAGGTCGTTTGTGCTTCGTCAGTGTCAAGACATCGAAGAAGGGAGTTATCAAAGCTACGGCAGTAAAGGGTATTGATGTACTAAGGATGGTGTATCTGGTGGCTTTTTGGATAAAGGAATTTCATTGGTTATTGGATAGGTTGGGGGGAAGGGTTTGGGACTTGAGGTAGTCATAAATGTCTTGATACCATGGAGAATTAGGACCAACAATCTCGCAAACCATCTCTGATTCTAGTATGTCATATGCAGGAACCAAAAGTTGTTCTACCAAAAATTCAAATTGAGGCACATTACTAGGAATGTCCAGGAGAGAGCCAATTGTGGCCATTGCGTCTGCTGCCTTATTTTGTGTTCTTGGAACTTGCGCAAAAGTCACCATGTGAAAATATGTTTGAAAGTTGTCAACCATTCATTTGTAAAGGCATTAATTCTGTGTCATAGTGTCATAGTCATCATTGGCTGGTTAATGACCAAGTGAGAATAAAGTAGACATGAAGTCTTCTGGTTTTCCATTTGATGGCCATTACGAGGTCACCCGTAACAAGTGCCTCATGATACGCCACATTATTTGTACATGGAAGAAAGCAATGTGGAAGGACTTAGAATGGAATCTCTCTTTGAGGGGTGATAAACAATATTCCTGCCCTTGAGCCATGATTAGTATGAGATCCATCAAAATAGAGCTGCTAAGGTGACTTAGGTTCTATATGAAATATTGACTCATCTGGAAAGTCTGCTACTAGTGGATGATCACCCTGTATAGGTGCATCTGCTAGTTGGTCTGCTATCACTTGTCCCTTTATCGCCTTTCTTTCAACATACTGAATATCATACCCACTCAAGGTCATTACCTATTTTTCCAGGTGACCTATTAATGTTGCATGACTTAGAAATATTTCAGGGGATCAATCTTCGCCACTAAGTGTGTCTGGTGATTCAGCATGTAGTGTCTTAATTTCTGAGCCGCAAAGACAACTGCTAGGCAAGCACGTTCGATGGCTATGTAATTTAGCTCATATCCAACCAGTGTCCTACTGATGTAGTATATGGCCCTTTCCTTTTCTTCATGGTCATTTTGTGCCAGTAATGCCCCCAGTGCTGAAGTTGTTGCAGAAATGTAAAGAATCAAAGGTTTCCCTTTGATTGGTGGCTTTAAAATAGGTGGTGACAACAATGGGTAATCTTTTTATTTGTTGGAGAGCCTCACGACATTTATAAATCCCCTACAAAGGGATGCGCAAAAGATACTGAAATGGGTGACACTTGTCTGCCAATTGTGCTATGAAGTGTCAGATGGATTGTAACCTGCCTTGCAATGTCCTGAGTTCACTTATCCCTTTTGGAGGAGAGCATATACAATATATGCTTTTCACCTTGGCGGGGATCGACCTCAATGCCTCTCGAAACAATGTACCCCAAATTTTTCTGATGTTGCGTAAAAGACATTTCTTTAGCGGATTCGCCGGACCTTGTATTCTTCCTGATCTCTCTGGCACATTGCTGCCTGGTCTTTTTTTGTCAAAGATTTTTAAAGGTCATACATAATCTTCTCCCATTATCTTGTGTGCATCATGTCGTGGAATATGGTTGTCATGGCTTCCGACGCAGCACTGCGTTCATAAGACCAAAGGCATGACATTCCAGCGGTATGTGCCCCACGGAACGCTATGAGGCCAGTTTTGTGTTGATCTTCGCGAGGCGTCTGTGAATCACGGTGCATAGCGGGAAAAACAACCATCCATGAGGGGACAACATCTCATATCTTCTTGTAGTAAGGTCCATATGATATCAAATAAAGCAGGAAAGAGTCATCCTTTTGGACAGAAGCTTTGTTATTGAGGTCCCAAAATCTACTTGAATCTGATTTGACCGTTTGGCTTTGTGACTGGTACAAGATTTGATATCCATTCGGCATAGTCTACGGACCGTATGAATCCCACATCTAACAATTTCTTACATTCTATTTTCACTAACAAGGCGATCTATGGGTGCATCTTTCGCAGCTTTTGTTTCACTGGCTTGGCATCTAGAAATAATGGCAAATGGTGCAAGACAAGTTCTGGATCCAACCTAGGTATATCGGCATAAGACCATGCAAAGTTGACCTTATGCTCTGAAAAGAATTTGTGGAACTCAGGTTTCTCTTCCTCTGTCAAAGATGTCGCGAAGAGAACCATCTTAGGATCTTCTGTTGTAGATATGTTTACTTCCATAGTGTCCTCTATGAGCATGGCTGATTTTTCCTGAGTTACGGGAAGAAAGTCTAGTCCTCCATCCTTAGGTGCCTTAGAGAGGTTTTCACCTTCGGATATGTCCTTTATTTTTACTTTTTTATCATCAGAAGGTGCCTTTTGGTTTTCACCTAAAGATGTGTCATTTTTTGCTTTATTTTTATTTTTCATTTTGCGACTAGAGGACGGAGCAGTCTCCCCAAAGTAAGCGGCACAATCTAGGTTAATGGAAAATCCAGCCTTGCTCCACTTGGTATACCCTCACATAGTTCCATGAATTCTGCAATGGCCTCATCATTTTGAAATATATCCATAACTGTTGGGCCTTGTTGATCCCAATCAATTAGTTGTGGGTAGACTAAGGAAATACCATCATTAGTATTGGTGAATGGTGGGTAGGATGCAGAAAGCATGCCAACAAATTTAGAGAGGTTAAAGATAAAATTGTCATCATCGGGCTCTATATCAGATTCTATCTAGTACTCTGTCTCGCTTGATTCACCACTCATCAGTAAAATGAGGTGGACTAGGGTGAGTAATGTATGTGGTAATTCAAATGGAATACAGACTGATGAGTAGTGGGATTATTGGGGAGTGAATAAGTATGTAGGGACTATGGTCAATAGGAGTAGAAGAGGATCTGGACTGGGTGTTGTTTGGTGTCATGTCAATTTTGAACATTTTCCAGAATCTCTCTTCAAATGTAGGCTCTCCAAGTTCAAGGAACAAGTCATCAAGGCAACAGTCACTTAGGGATCGTTGGGAGCCAAATTCCCATTCGTGGGAGTCAGTTTCAAAAAGGGGATCTTCAATTGTCTTGACATAGTCTGAAGCATTTACTCTCTCGCTAGAAAGCGCATTGGTACTATGATTGCCAGATTCTCCTGGTCCTAACCCTAACCCAAGATGTTTAGGTCTTCCTTTAGGTGCTAGAGGTTCTTTCCTTCCTGTCTTGTGCTTGCCGAGGCCACTAATTCCATCGTAGCCTTTTTCCTTTATCATGTCATATCCTTTACCATACATTTTTACTGGCAAGGGAGTTGGATCCTCTGGTTCTCTATAAATCCAAGATAGCACGTTGTCAATGTCCTCTTGACTCATTTCACCCCACTTTATGAATACTGTTTTTGGAGGGACTCTAAAAATTTCTTTTGACTCTAACATGAAGCAAGGCTTGCCGTAGACCTGGGGAGACTTAGGCATCCTTGTTATGCAATAGGCCGTATTCAACTTATACTCTCCACACCCTTGGTCCTGGATCTTAATACTTGCGTCGATGCTTGGGGTGATGGATGAAGTGGTAGATGTCATGGAGGTGGTCATGGTTGCTGAAGAGGCAGAAGTGGATGTTGTGGCAGTGGATGTGGATGTGGGAGGCTTCGCAAGTGTTGATGGGTCAATGAATTTAGAGGATGAAGATGTCAAAGCTTCACTGTTGATAGGCACTTGGCGCTCTGAGATACCTCTCAAATTGGTACAATATTGAAATGGGTCAGGGTCTCCATATATGGTAATCTCAATGCCTTCAAAGGGAAACTTCAAACACTGGTGATATGTGGAAGGGACAACTTTCAAGGCGTGAATCCAAGGTCGACCAAGTAAAATATTGTATGGAAGTTCTAGATCCAGGACTTGACAAGTGGTGTCCACAATGACTGGTCCGATACAAATTGGAAGTGTAATTACGCCCTGAGAGGAACATTCTTCATCATCATATGCCTTGATAACAATGCTCTTTGTAGCATCTACACAAGCATAAGAAAAGCCTAGGGCCTTAACCAATTTTAAGGAGCATATGTTTAGCCCTGCTTCGCAATCTACTAACACTCATCTGACCTTATGCTTATGGATAAAAACTTCAATGTGAAGGGCATCATTATGATTGGATTTGGACGATGAGTAGTCTTGGTTTGAAAATGTTATATGGTGGGGAGCGGTAAGATATCCCACCATGGCCTCAAATTGATTGACATCAATGTCTTGGGGAACAGAAGACTCTTGTAATGTTTTGTCGAGTATAGCCTTATGAGTTGGGGAAATACGTAGCAACTCAAGTATAGAAATTTGTGCAGGTGTCTTCCCAAGTTGGTCAATGAGGTTAAAATTTCCTTTAGGCTAGGATTGTTTGGGTAATGGATTGGACTGCGACGGTTGGGTGGATGGGCCAGCGATTGTTATCTTTGGTTATCTGGGAGGAGGGCCAGCTATGGTGACTTTTCCCCCACGGGTAGTGACATTGCATTCAGGGGCGTTTCTGACAGTAATTGTGTTGACATGTTCAACAGTTGTTCTAATATGATTTATGATAGGTCCCCCAGAATAGTCATATGCAATACGGGCATGGTTGGCTCGATTATTGTTATTGGATTTTGACGTGGAAGGGTTACTAGAACCATGGTCCTGCAGTGGGTTCTTGTGTATGGTATGGTCTGAATTAGATGCAAATTGTGGTCCACCTATCTCAATGGTACGATTCTCGATAAGGTCTTGTACCAAATTTTTCAGTTGTCGACAGGAGGAGGTTTTATGTCCTTTTGCTCGATGATAATCACAAAATGCGTTGTCATCCCACCAAAATGGTTTAAACTGCCCTGGGTCATATGGTTTTGGGTCCTCAAGTGTTATGACACCATTTTGAAGGAGTTTCTTGAGGACTTCTTCAATGGGCTCACCCAAGGGGGTGTATGTGTGATTCCTGGGGAACTGTCTAGGTTGTCGGGGCTGCCTTTGAATTTGGTTATTTTGGTTACCTTGGTTATTTTGATTTGTCTGTACAACATTGGCAGCATGGGTCTGTGTGGTCATCTGTGTATTTTGTGGTTGAGCCCCTTTAAGGGTAAGCACAGGACCCATTGCATTGACAGCCTTAGCATCTACAACACCATCATTGGTGACATGTTTATTCTTAACCCAATATTTGTTCTTGTTAGTGGGTGGACTTGCATTTATGTTTTTAGGACCGTATTTTAATCTGCCCTCAGCAATGAGTGCTTTCTCAAGTTGGATGCCTCGTTCAACTAGGTCTGCAAAGGTTGTACAACAATGAACTCGCAAGCCATTTTTCAATGGGCCTAGGAGTGTTTGTACAAACATGTCAACCTTCTCTTTTTCAGGTATGTCTATGTGGCAGCAACTTGCTAGGCCTCTCCATCGTTGGAAAAATGGGATAAACGTTTCACCAGCGTCTTCTTGTGTAAGTGTGCATAAGCTAGTGATGGAGGTGTCTGTGTCAATGTTATAGGCATAATTTTTCACAAATTTTTCTACAAGTTCATTCCATGTTTTTATCCCCTTCAAAGTGGAGAACCATTCGAGTGTGGGTCCTATTAGACTCTTGGAGAAGAGTCTCATCAAGTAAGTGTGTTCATATGCAATGTCCATATAGTTGGTCGTGAATTCCCGAATGTGTTCAATAGGATTTGTCTTGCCCTTGTATTTGGTGAAGTTTGGGGCCACATATCCAGGAGGGAATGGTGGCATGTATAAAGTTGTGTCAAAAGGATATGGACATAGGTCATATGACATTGGTGGCATTTTGTTGGATGTTTGCATGTTTTCCATCTGTTTTTGGAGGTCTGCCACTCTGGCTGTCAAGGCATCTATTATGGGATTATTGGTTGCATCACACATGGGAGTGATGGGTATCCCTTGAGTCCCCATTGATTGTGATAGCATGTTCGAGTTTGAATGTGACATGTGTTGTTGTGGAATGTATGATATGTTTTGGTTTGGCAATTGTTGGTATTGCCAATTTTGATGAGGAATGTGTTGTTGTGTGTGAATTTGTGATGAATATGTGGGGATGTGCGATCCAACCATATTTGTCGATATTTGGGGGATCTGGTAACCTTGACTATTCTGGTGCCCAAAGGTATTCATTTGTTGTGTCATTTGAGTGCCTTGTCCATATTGGAAGAATTGTCCATGTGGGATGTTGGTATTTTGTCCTTGGAATTGTCCATGCGGGATGTTGGTATTTTGTCCTTGGAATTGTCCATGCGGGATGTTGGTATTTTTTCCTTGTGAGGCATTGATGTTTGATTGTGACAATGTGTTAACGTTTGGTTGGGGACCTCTAATCAGAATATGCCGTTTAGTTCCTCCAAAGGGATTGAATGAGATTCCAACATAAGGATTTGATGATGATGTCCCTATGGTCATAGATGAAGTTCCAAATATGGGGTTTGAGGAACTTGCCCCCATTAATGTGGATCCAAGGGTAGTCCCAACTGTTTGTGAAGATGTCATTGACATTGCGGGCATGGATTGTGATATTGCTTGTGGCATGGTGGGTGTTCCTCCAATAGATGTTGCATTGATTGAGTTGGAGGTGTTTTGACTTATGGTGCCACTAGATGTAACATTTATGGTGCTTGTAGCAATTTGTGTGGCGACAACAGTGTTATTGTTGGAGGCATTGTTTGTGTTTTGTTGAGGTGTCAATTTTTGTGTCATGTTGTTTGGAGACGAAGGTCTTATGGTATTGATGTCAAAGCCTCTTGGTAGTTTTTCCCCTTGGTCTAAAAGCATAGCAAGGTATCTGTCAGCATCGTTCAAGACCAAGTCCTCTACAAATGAAGCTACGTCAGGATTTTGGGTTGCAGCCTCTAGGATCCTCAGCAAATACTTGTCCATTGTGGTCTCTTTGTATGAATGGTTCAAATGGATTTCGAGAGGATGTTGGCAGGTTCATGGAAGATGGTATGTTCATATTGGTAAATGGATCGTTAAAATTCATGTCTTGGTTCATGTCATAAGTGTTTGTGTTGATGTTGGTGTTGAAGTCTTGTCCAAAGTTTTCCATTTGTCTTTTCTTTCTTTGAAGCCTAGTTTCGACCATAAAAGTTAATTGCTTAAATGAGGATGATGATTATGACAACTAGTCTATGTTTTTGGTTTTTTTTGTGATAAATCATGACAATGCAAGGTGATTATGATGTTTTCCTAAGGAAATGATTGATGCAAGGTGAAAAAGTTGCCAAAGAAAGATGCCAAATATCAAGGTGACAATGATGGCTAGGATGACAATGTTGATTAATGCACGGTGATAGAATTGACTAGGTGCAAAATGAGGACTAAGATGATAATGTTGAGTGACTAATGCAAAAATGAGGACTAGGGTGAACACTATTTTTGGATTTTTTTGGATTTTTAGGCATAAAATATGCAAAGTATGGACTAAGATGAATGCAATGTGGAGAAAGGTTTGCCTAACCACTCTAAGCTTAATCTATGTCTTAATTTTGGTGATCAAAGGACTTGTTAAAAGGATTAAGCGACAAGGTCAAAATGACTAGTGAGTTTTCCAAACTAGACTGTTGAGTTGGAAATTCTCACAAAAAGGACAATGACTGAAAAGGAGATTATTGACTAAGTCCCAAGATAACCTACTCTTGAAGGCAATGATTTTGAAAAGTGTGATGAGGTGGCCTAATCCAGAGTCTGCAAAGATGAAAACCTAATGACAAGTCTATGTAGGAAATGATGATTATGAAGCCTAGGGAATGCAACTAAAATTAACAAGGATGAACCTAAGGTAAAAATGCAAGCTAATGGTTGAATGATGAAAATTTTGAGCAATTTCAGTTCTGGTTTCTAACAAAGACTTTGAGAAAAGATGTTTGACAGTAGGCAAAATTGTTGGACTCGAATTCAATTTTGTGATGTTTTGATGAAAAGTTTGAATTGTCTGAAGTTGATTGTTTCATTTCCAGATTTGGGATTGTTGTGTATACTATTTGAGAATCCAAAAAACACTTAGCAAACGATGTTTTGAATGTGTAATCAATCACAAATAAGACAAGCACAATCCTATGGTTAGGCGAGGACTTGTCTCGCTGAATTCCCACTTGGGTTTCCCGACCACATATGCACCCGTGGCGAATCGGAAGCTTGGTACGGGCTCCCCCTTACGATTACTCTTCTTGAGCCAACCAAGCTTCCGGTATAAAACTCCGGCGGCGCGGTACGATCACCTCTACTAAAGAAGCTGTGAATGTGGATTCCCTTCCTAGCAGCCAGGTCTTTGCACTAAGCCGGATGAAAGGTTTTGGCATTACTACACAAAAAGTATTTGGTCGGGACCCATTGATGGCCATACATTGGGCGAGATTATTCACCGATGGGTGGCACTCGACGAGGGGTTATTTCCGTGGGGTTATGGGGCCTTTTACTACGTTGTGAAGCACATCCGCTTTCGTAATCCTAGGTTTTCCCGCCAGGATTCCACATTTGTATCGGTGGAGGCCTTCTGACCCGAAAGAGCTCCATTGCCGGTCTAAGTCACCTTGGGGTGAGTACTTTTCCCACCAAGGAAGGCCCAATTTCCTAGAGTCAATAACAGTTTCTCTTGCACCCAGGATCGCACAAGTGCGCAAGGGGAGAGGATACTCCTATTATTGAATCAAAGGTTACACAAGTTGAAAGCATTTGTTCATTTTAATAGCTAAATTGAAGTGTGAGGCAAACACATCAAACACTATGTATTTTAATCCAAGCTTATAATGTCAACTCAAGCATGCAAGTTCTTTTTAGGCCCACTAATCCTTCTATGTGAAAGAGGCACTCAAGATAAAACAAAATTGAAGCGAGAACCCTGCAAAAAACACGATTAGTAGTTTTGAGTCTCCAATCTTTGGCAACTGAAAGTGGACGTTGCAAATCTCGAATTGTAGACATTCAATCCTACAAAAGGAAGGTCAAAGATTAGCCACATAATTGAAATTAAACTAGAAGGGAAAATAACATTAATCTAACTAATAAAAGTTAACGAACAAAATTAATCTAAAAATCTAATTCTAAATTAAATAAAAATAAAAATAAAAATCTAAAGCTAGACTAAATTAAAACGTAACTCTAAAATAAAAATCTAATTAACAAATTTATTAATCTAAAATCTAAATTTAAAAGCTAATTAATCTAAATTTGAATTGCAAATCTAAATTAAAAACCTAAAATCTAATAAAATAAAATATACATTTAATTAAGATTGAGGCTAATTAAAAAAATCTCATTAAAAATCTAAATCTAATTAAAAGCTACTTAAAAAAATAAATCTAAAACTAATCTAATTAAAAAAAATCAAAAACTAATCTAATTAAAATCTAAAAAGCTAATTACAATTTGAATCTAAAAATAATCTAAAATCTAATTACAAAATATAAAGTAGATCTAAAAATAAAACTAATGAAATTAAACTAAAATCTGAAAAAAAACGAATGAGAATGTAAAAAAGCTAAATGAAACTAGAATCTAGAAAAATTCTAATGAAGATTCTAAATGAAACTAACATTTAAAAACTAAAAACTAGTAAGTAACATGAAAACTAAAAAGATAAAGCTACATTAAAGTAAGATTAAAAACGACAGCCACCGCATATTATAACTAAAAACTAAAACTTAAAGTTTTACAAAAAAATCACTCCTGATCACCGTGACAAAATTCTAATACAGATTGTGGATAAAAAGAGAAAGTTGGACGTTGACTCTCAGCTCTCGGGATGTCGTAGAATGGACAGAGCAGCCAAGTTGGAAAATCTTGAAGGAACACGCTAAAGATAACATTTGTAGAGCAGTGTCAGAATTAATGAAGGATCCTCCAAAAGCCAACTACCAGCTGCCTCACCTCTCATACACATACACAGGGATTGGCATGTAAAAGTAATGAAGGCATGAGTTCAGCCAACTAGCCAGCCGCCCAAAAGAAAAAGTCTGTGTTAAAGACACGTTAATGAATGATTGCCAAAGTTTTTAATTTTAACACTTCAAGCATAATTTATTGCTGCAGAAGTTCAATGGCAAAACGTCAATCAATACTTCAAAGACAGCATTAATGGTAAATGTTTCATACAAAAATTTGCAAATTACATTGAATGGCATGCACCTAACGGTAGAGGAATGCCATTTGATACATTTTGCAACTGCATTTTGTATAAAACTAGTGTTTTTCAAAGACATTTTAGTATTTAAATACCCTTGATTTTTGTACAATAAAACCTTGGCTCATTAGAAAGACAAATGAATGTCCTAAATTTCTAAAGCAGTTTAAAGATCTCTTTCTGAAATAGGCAATTAATCTCAATTTTCCCTGGGCCAATTAAAAACAACAATTTTTGTAAATTAGAACTCTTCTCGAGGAAAACAAATTTTCTCAAAAAAATTGCACAAAAGTAACATCCAGAAGCCTATAGACTTTTTTTTAGAGAATTTTAAACAGTTCATCAATTTCCCAGATTTTTTGAATTATCCAATATTTACGCAATATTCTCACTTGGTATTTTTTGGGACCTTTGTTAATCTTTCCTGATCAAGTATTAACATTGGTATTAACTACAAAGATACTATTATGTCACAATATCCTGCTGAAAGAAAATCAATATTGTTGGTTTTTCTTTATCATGAATTTGTTAACATTGGTCAAAGATATAGTTTAAATGTTTATATTTGATGAAAAAAAAAGTATGGATGAGTACCAACCCTAAGATACGTGTAAAATTGAAGAACCCTAATATGTTGGTTTAAATTCTAACCATTCAGATATCTTACAAACCATAGACATCAACTAGAAAAGAATTAGATTTTTAGGAATGTAAGAAATGTGATGTCTTTTCAAATGAACAAAGAAAAATTACAAAAATAATATATATTTCTATGAATATGGATATCGGAGCTCAATCTGAATTGAGATCACCAACATCTCACCCTTTCCCACTTGAGAGCTCCCATCAAGGGTAAATTGCAGGAAAAAATTTTATACAGCATTTGTACTCTGCGAAACTTAAATCACAAGGACGGCTGGACTTAAGAGCAACACACTGCTCTGACTGTCTCACGTGCCCGAGCTCATACTAGTGCTGCATTACTTGTCCGAGTTTGACATTAACGTGGAATTCCTAGAAGATTTAGTTGACATAAAATCAACATCTTTTTCAGCTGGTAAGCGTTGGATTAAGAATTAACTATATATTTATTTTAGATTTATGTTGAGATTATTTGTTGTATTTCAAAATAAATTATTTATATAAAAAATTTAAGATAATTAATTAATACAATGAATTATATAAAATAAATTTAAGTAAATCTATTGCATTAAAAAAATTGATATATATTTGAAATATATTTATATAAAATTTATTTATTTATAAATAATAATAATAAATAAATTATATATAATTTATTCTTTATATGTAATATTATTATATATTTATATATAACATATTATTTATTCTATTATATTATACTATATAAATTATTTTTATATAAATAATATAATATCATCTATCAAAAGAATGATTGTCTTTATTTCTTACATTTACTTTTTTTTAAGTAGTTAGTACAATAATATGATTTATTAGTTTCAACTATCATTCAATATATATATTTTTGTTAACTCAGAGGTATCCCCAATCCTCACGTCCATTGCACTGAGATCTGCAAACCCGCTGCTAAAGCCCAACTCCGCTACCTGTGTGGGCTAATACTATTACATTGTTACTATCTCTTTTACAATGGTTTTAAGCTTTATTTATACTTTTTCACGAACCCTTAAGAATCATATTAAGGTTTAATTTTAGATCTTATACCACAAAAAATTCACATTTTTAATCAAAATCTAAACTTTTAATCTTTTGTATTTCATGAGCTAGTTGAGACCCTAGTCTTCCATTACAAATGAGTGCTCATCTAAACCTTGTCATGGCTATGGAATCAAACTGAGATCAATTGTGATGCTCATATTGAAAAAAAGAATTATATATATTACATTTATAATATAATATAATATAATATAAAATAATAGTATTTTATATATTATTTATATATACTATTATTGCATATTATTATATATTTATATATAACATATTATTGATTGTATTATATTATATACTATATTATTAGTACTTTCCATAGATTAATTAGTTATTAATAAGTTGGTTTTGAACCAACTAAAAGCTAAGAAAATTATCACTTTTAAATAAAATTTAATATTTGTAAAGTGAACATTTAAAATATTTAACTTTTGAAATTTGAAAAAATATTTCTCTTGAATGTGACTAGGTAAAAAAATTGGGGTGTTGTGGGTGGATTTTTAGGAAATTGATGGTAAACTATTATTTTAGCATTTTCTAAAATCAATTTTCCTCAAGTTTTACTATTATTTTGGTATTTTATTTTTTTTACTATTATGTACAAGAATATGATGGCTTTGTTTCAATAAAAAGTGCAAGGCCACCAAACATATTTCTTGTGGGAGGCCACTAAAATACATGTGCTCACTGTGGTTACTCGACAACAAACTTCCTCAAGGGTGTCCCGCCCCCGTCTCACCAAGCACCATTTTCACACTAAAATTTGTGGGAGGCCTGACCACCTTTGCGTTCTCGCTACCATCCAAAATTCTCGAAGCCCAATTTTGTGGATGACTCACTTTCCATGATGGCGGATCTTTGGCGGACCTCCACCCTCTGGGCCCCGACTCTCTCTTCGTCGCCGCCATTCCAACCCGAAACTTCAGCAGCCGCCGCCAAGCGCCTCCCTGGCCGTTGAACCCTGGGTCTCTTGCTGTCATTGTCATTTTTTTGAATTCACCAACTTTTCTCTCGCCGTACCTACATTCAATAGGTTGCCACGAAGCCATTAGGGGTATAAAATTCCCACTCCGACCCGTCTTTATCATTTGACAGAATTGCAGAGCGATTGGAGACCTTCATTGAGGAGCCCACCATCTTTGATACCGTCACATTCATCGCCTTCAACATCATTTCATCAATCATAGGTGGATCCCACATCTCCTCGCATCAAGGTGGTTTGAGGTGGTGGTCCTCCGCTCTCACTTCCTAGCATTATTTTGCGATTTCTAAGCATTTAATTAAATAAGAAACATTAAGAAGGAATGAAAATAATAAAGCACGGCATCGCGCAGAAAACCCATGTGTTAAAAACTTGAGAAACCTTTGTGGGTGCCCTCACCACCAATCCAGAACCTTACACCACCGCAGCCATTCTTCGCGCAGGGAGATCATCCCCTTCGACCCCGAGGCCTGCCTTGGCCGTCCGTTATAAACGATGAAACTTGCCGCCGACGGCAATTTCCTCCCTTGGGCCCGAGCCATTAGACTTCGTTGACCAAAAGTCACCCTCGACGCCATTGTATAGACATCGAACTCTTGCTGCCTCTCTGAGCTCCAGGGTCCGCCCTTCTCCTCACCGTGGGCATTTCAAATTTGATTGGGTACCCTTCAAGTTTGCGGACCCCGCCCTCTAGAGTTCCTCTTGGTTTCCTCCGTGTTTGCCTCTAAGTTTCTGGTGGAGCTCCGCCATCCAGGTCCTGGGCCTTCATTCTCCGATTGGAGTCACGGTTGAACTCAGAACATCTTTATTCGATGTGGGCTCTGGACGCTGGGTGTCTGTGCTTCCTTATCCACAATTTTGATGGCAAACTCTTTCGGCCTCTCCTTGCTTTGAGCTCTGCCCTTCTCCCAGCTGTGGGCATTTCTATTTTGGACTAGCGTCCTTCAGATCCTTCGGGCCCAGGGGTCCGGACATCCGTTCTCGGGATTCCACCTTTCTTTCACTATCGATCGAAGGTCTTCATCAAGCTAATAGGTGGATTTTAGCGAGACTTGGTGGTGAGTCCTTTCAATACTCCGATAAGATGTCGATGTGTCATATCAAAGATACCTATCATTTTTTGTAGGACAATAAAGTGAGTCCCTTCGACTTTTTATAAGCCTTTAATCTGAGAGACAGGCATATTTTGGCAAAACATCAAAGTGAGTCTCTTTGACGACCTGATGGGAAATAAGAAGAACAATACCAAATATTAAGCATCGAAGTGGGTGATCCCACAATAGTGGTTTACAATTTTTGGACAAACTAGACACTGAAATAATTTTTTTAACTAAATCTTTACTTTTGGGCACCTATAGTGGCTAAACCATGAGGAATTTGAAGATGATGCAAACTAAAGCTTCATGAAATTTTATTTGTAGATTCTAAATATATTTTTTTCAAAAATTTTGGAATCAGATTGCACTTCTTTTTCCATCTCCCTCGAAAACTAGTTTTTTTCAGAAAATAACATTTTTAAAAAGTGACGCTCACCATATAACGCATAACTTTTTTCCATGAAGGATAAAATTCTAATTCTTTCAAATTTAGATTTGTAACTCCCATATCTAGTGTTTCCACTTGGTTAGATAGTTTTTTATTGAATAATTTTTCTTTAATCAAGTTTTAAAGTCAAACCAATTACAATTCAGACATAGCATGACTGTTTAACCTGTAACTTTTTTGGGGCGCCGGTCCCAGCTCAGTTGGTTAAGGTGTTCCCTGTAGCAGGGTGCCCACCATGGGTTTGACTCTCTGGTGCTCCCAAGGTACCGGTTGGTGTGTCCCGCCAGGACTGCCCGTCACAGTAAAAAGTTTATCGACGGTGGGGGGTTATATGGGGGGTCGTGCTGCACTCGATTCCCCTCGTTAAAAAAAAAAAAAAACCTGTAACTTTTTTGTCTATATCAAAATTCAATTTATTTTTGTTGGATCAAGGACTTCAATATCTAGTGCACTCATATTTTTCAAAAAAAAAAATTGATAGTCTCCTATTTTTCCACATGTGCAGAACAGAGAGCTTGATTTTTGGTGAAAAACTTATGTTTAACAAAACTAAAAAAAAAATACATAATAAAACCAAAACATATTAAAATTATATTTGTTGGATAGCTCATTCCAAGGACTACCTAATTCCAGTTGGGACTGTGAAGTCTCCACCATTTTCATTTTGAACCCGAGCTTCAAAGTGCAAAAATTTTGATTTTTTCTTGTGAACAAAGTAAAAAATTAGGGAAAGGGGGGGTTCGCCCGAACAAGGGGGGATTCGAGTGAACCCCTAAGGGTTTGAGTGAACCAAGGTTCTAACCTTGGTTCATAAAATGGTTTCCATATTGTTTTGGTTGATTGGTCCGTACATGGATTAAATGGGTTTGCTCGAACCCTAGTTCAAGTGAACCCTCTTTTGGTTTGTTTGAACCCCCAAGATGAAATTTTTTGGCATGGGGTCACTTTTTACAAGTTTTCCTTCCTCATTCAAATTGTAAACCACTTTTGTGGGTTTACCCAAGTATTTAAATAGTTCCCCACCAAGATTAGCATAAAACCTGCAAGCTATGGAATAAGCACATGTTTGGACATGAATACCAAAGACACGTTAGCATTCAAATTGCTTTGACAATTGAATCTCCAACCAACATATTCAAGAAATGTGACTATTGTAGCAAAAAACAGAGCTGCTAAATTTCCAAGACATTGGGATTCCATAAGTGGTAAAGTATCCAAAAGAGATTGATGGCATGAAAATTCTCATGTGAACAAAGACTAACATTTCTATTCATAGAAGATCTCAAGGTTTCTAAAAAAAAATAGATGGGTTTATTGGCCAAAGAGTCTGCATGACAATTGGCTTCCCTATAGCAATGGTCTACCTGAAATGAAGAGAATTTTTCAAGATGTGATAAGATAGGAAAAGGAAAATAATTCAAATACCAGGAATTTCTCTTTTTGTTCTTGATTGTAGATATCACTACCATAGAATCCTCTTTGAGAATGACATGAGGGATGGAGAGTTTTAATGCCAATTCTATGTCTAGCCTTAACATGTTAAACTCTACCACATTGTTAGTTCCATCTACAAGATGTTCACAAACTACCCCAACAAACTTACTTTGCCAATCTCTTAGCACTACAACAGCACCGAATTTTCCAGGGTTGCCCTGTGAGACCCCATCAAAGTTGATTTTGATGAACCAACAAGGAACCCACTCAACCAACTCTCTATCAATTTTGGGTTTACTGGATTGAATGGATCTGACTTGTTGGAGTTTAATAAGAGACTAGTTTTTAGTAATGAAGACATCCCACAAAGAAAAATATTTTGAACCATACAAGTTTTTGAAAACCCAAGACAATTACTTCAGAGATAGTAATTTCAATTTTCTATAACACTTAGGATACCTTTAAAGACATTTTTTTGGATATTCTATTATTCCTTTCCAACCAAATATTCCAAACTACTATGGAAGGACTGATCTCCCAAATAGATGAAAGGGAAGAATTAGGAAAGAGGAGAGGCCAACTGAAAAATGATTTAGAGTTGAGTTGTGTAAACGACTTGACCAACTAAGTTTGTTCAACAACCAAGTCCGACAATTGTGAGCAAAATCACAGCCAATGAGAAGATGATTTGTAGATTCATAAGCTTGGCTACATAAGACACATAGGAATAGAGGTGGTATTCCTAGTGTATCCAAACGTGACCCTATATTATAATTATGTCTTTTAAGGCTAGCCAAGTGAAAGCTTCATCTTTGGGGAGGACACATAGTCCACAACATAGTTTGTAAGGCCATGGTTTCAATAGGGTGGTGGAACTTAAAGCATTATAACCATCTTTAACCATGTAGTTACCAAATTTACTTTTAGTCCATACAATGGTATCTTTCTTATTGGACAAAAATATATGACCCTTCTTAAGCTCATTTTTGAGAGAAATCTTCATATGAATGGGAATCGAGAGAAAATTAAAATCTTTTCAGGCAACAATACCACTATCCCCCAAAATTATATGAAGGTAGTCTTTAACTCTGTCCCCCCAGAGATCCTTGAGGATAGCCTCAATTTGACCCCAATCCCCTAAGGTTCGGAGAGTCTTGAAACCATTGTAGGCATCAACCCAAAAATTTTCTTTTACCCATTATGAAATAACCAAGAGAGATGAGGAAGGATCATTGATTTGTAGGACGAAATAAAATTCCATACTTTTGAGCCTTGAGGAAGATTTTTATAAGTGAAAATTCTTTCATTTTCAAGAGATTCAGAGTATTTATGCCTCATTATTTGGCACCACCTTGTCTCAAGTTTATCATAAATTTTCCATACCAATTTTTCCCCCAAAGCTTTATTTTGTAAGAATAAATCTCTCAGCCCTGCCCCACAATGAATTTTTGAACTGCATAAAGAGTTTCATGCCACGAGTGGGGGATTTTTCTTCGAAGTAACATTCTCATCCCAAAGGAATTCTCTTAAAAAAAAATGAAGTTCAATACCTTTTCCTTGAGGAGGCTTTAATATTGACATCAGATTGATGTGTAAGGAGTGAAGAATTGTTTTGATCATAATTTTAGATTTTTTTGGATTGAATGATTGTCTTGAAAGAGAGCAGTAGTTTGTTATAACTTTTGAATGAAATTATTATTTAATTCAAAATTCAATTTTTCATTTTGACATACACACACCTTACGCTATCTAGACATCTACATCTTGAGCTAATATATGCTATTAGTGTGAGACAACTATCGTCAATATTTTGCTAGGCATTGTCATAGACTACT